>CATQJA010001122.1:0-214441 GCA_958295435.1 Mesorhabditis spiculigera | reverse complement strand
GGATCAAAGACTTTCTTCTTGCCTCCGCAACAATTAGAGTTTTCAGCGAAACTTATTTTTACGTTTTTACGTATTCTTATTTATATTTTTGACGCTCTATCGAATGGCCTTGCAAAAATCCCGACAAAATAAGCGAAAATACCGAAAACTTTGAGACCCTTCGGTTGTGGGGGCTAAAGTAAAGTCTTACCTTTTCGATATCAAAATACCTTAGCATTTCCAGGCTTAACTAAAATCTAAAAACGTCTGAACTAAAATTAACTTTGCGAAATATATTTCCTATAAAAACTTTTTCAAGAAAATGTTGCAAAAAGCTTGGAAAATTAAAAATTGCGGAGTGACCAGTGACCGTAGACGTACTTCAAATTGAAATTTCAGCGAAAAGAAAGGGCCAAGGTGCGCGGGGAATACGGTAGTGTAGTTGCGCTTTTGTACCGTCGAGTTTTACCAGTAAAAATGCGATATTAGAGCGGCTGCATATTAACTAGAATTAAATGTGTGAGTGTATTTCTGTGTCCCTAAACTGTCCCATCGCGTTCTTCCGGTTTTTTATATGTAGCTCTAAAACCACGCTTAAAAACTGATTTAATCATGGATTTTCAAAAAAGGGGAGAAGCAGGCAAAATACGGCACATAGATGAGAAAAGCCATTGTAAAATTTGTTAAAAATGAGGGATTGATGGAGCAAAACATACAATTTTACCTTGTCGAAGTTAATTTTTGAATGTTCTTTAACTTCTTTACATAAAATAAGCTACTTATGCCTGCAGCTTCTCTCCTTTTCAAATTACATATAAATGCTTTGGTTTCAATTGAGGCGACAATTAAAAAAGATGTTTCGAAAAGCTAGGGAAATTTACGGGTTTATTTAGCGCCAATCAAACTGTGTCATTGCTTTGGCCTTACACCATATCGGAATTTCTAGGAATTTGTAGTGGATCAAAAATTACAAAATGAGGATACGTAAAATTTGTCTTGGTGAAAAAGATTTTTTTCACGGTGGTCAACCCTTGAAAACGAAATAAAGGGCTAATACATTCACGGTATCGTTGTTCTGCTCTTCGCAAAATTCATTCTGAATTTTCGCCCATTTTTACGCCACGATAGCACGATTTTGCTTACACGAACTTACGCTTAAAATTTTAAATCCTCAAGAAGTATGACCTGGGCCATGCGAACTTTCAAGATAACGATTGATTACGTGAAAACTTACCGAACAATGGTGCATTTTAATCCCTTACTCTCCTGAATTTTGAAATCGAATAAATTAACCAACGTAGGTTTTTGCTTTTCACAAAATTTGCGCCAAAATTACGGTTTTCAACTCTACTAAAATCGCATAACTTGTTTGAATTTTGATATTACAAAAATGCAAAAAGGATTAGCTTGTTTCACTGTGATTACTGCTTAGGGCCCGGAAAAACCAGTTAGCATTGCAGGATCCAGGGGATACTTGCTGTCCACAGAATCCGTGTTAAATTAATACGTTTTTAAGCCTTCCCCGAAAACTTATCGAAGTTAAATTAGAAGAAAAAAACAGAGCAATTCAAATCTCAAGCATCATTTGCAAGGATGTTGTTATTTGAACAAAATTTCCTAAAAAAGATAGTCTCATCATAGTAAATGTCGAAAGTTGTGGTAAAGCAAATAATACAAGTGGCTCACTGGATTTTTGCTTCTCTCCACAAAATTCGTATCAAATGTCCGTTTTCAAGGATCTAAAAATTAAATATGCACTGTTGCATAATAGGAAAAGATAATTTCATGAGGCTAGAAGCCTCTCTGAAGCGTGGGGGGAATGAAAGGAATTTCCTGATAATATGGTACTTCAATGAAGTATAGTCACCAAACCTCAATAGACTTGTTAATATATCACCAAGTTTTGTTGTTCACAAATCCATTTCCAATCTACCATTTTTAATTCTCGAAAACTGAAGAGATTAGAAGAATTTCCGATAATTGATCAAAATTGGCAAAAAAATTGTTTCGTCATAATTAGATTAGAACATTATCTTGAGCGAGTTAATAAACGGCGCACTAGTCCTTTCTCTCCACAAAATCCATTTCAAATTACCGTTTGTAAGCCTCCAAAATTAGCATAATAGCATAATAATTATATAAATTAGGCCAATTCCATGAATAGTGTGTTTCATTGTGATCAATAACCCAAAACCGCAATAAACTAGATAATGACCGACACCATTTTGCCATTCACAAAATCATGTCCAAATTACCGTTTTAAGCCTCTAGATAAAGAATAATTTTAAATTAATAGTTCAAAATTCGAACAAATCTATTGAATTATATAAAATTAAAATTAGTAAGTCCCATAAAAATAGTAGTTTGTTAGTATATCGGCTTGTAGAATGCCGGCAAAAAAGTTTGTTTTCATTATAATAAATTTAACAAATTTTGCAAGCCAGGTAATACTGGATAAAAAATGGGTATTGCTGGATCCAAAATCTCGAACTGTATCTCTGTCCAAATACCGTGTCCAAGCCTTCAAGTGGCACAATATTGCTATTGTAATAAGCGACTAATGTTGTTATCGCAGTATTTGCAAAAAAGTAAAAGGATCAAAAATATAGCCAAGTCTTTTTTTTTTTTCTATTCACAAAATCTCTGTCAAAAGTACCGTGTCCAAGCCTCGCAAAAATTAGCATAATATGACTGTAATAATAAGCGACTAATCCCCGTGTGGCTTCTTTGCAGCAAACGTGCGTCGACAAATTGTTGGGGAGACAACCAGAGGAGTCAGAAGAAGAAGGGCGGGCTTGGAGGGAGACATGCCACACCGACCACCCCAGCCACAACCACCCCGTCCGGCTCTCAACCTCATAATGAGGCACTCAGCAATCATAAGGTTCTGCTGGGATATAGTAGTGCATGATTACTGCATGGTTGGCTTGTAAAGTATAGTTTTTTTGGCGTGTCGAAAAAGCACCCCTCAAATGGCCAGTAGAAGTTTCCTATTTTCACGGCTTAGGTGACAAAATGCCGAATCCCGACAGTCAAAATGCCGACAGCTAAGCCCTCGACAAATCCCGACACGCTAAAATCAGGACATCCAAAACCCACCAGATCAAGAACCGACAAATCAAAATACCTAAGGCTGAAATCACGACAGCCAAAAAATCGTGACGGTCTGGAATGTCGACACGGAAAGACGATTTCACTAACGGCTCGCTAGACCCGTTAGCTGGCACGATTAACGAAACATTTTCGTTAAATTAAAATCCCGTTGGTATCGGGTGTGCGATCTACCGGCATTTCTACGTAGGAAAATTAGGCGAAATCAGATTTCGTGAAGTGACTTTCTACTAATCAGATTTGATAGTATATTTTTCGAAATTCTGATAGTACGGAATTCCTGGAATCGGAGAGGGACCCACGGCTCGAATGCCATCGATTGATATCTAAATCATAAACCAAACAATCAAGAATCGGTTCCTTGTACGGATCTCAAAGGGGTGCTTTTCTGTTTTTAGTTATCGCATGCTTGTCCGGTGTCTTTGTCGTGAATTACGCGTTTTCTCTGCATGTTTCACGGTGTCATGGGATTTTTCCCGTAATCCAGTTTTTAATGGAGTGTTGTTCGGCATCGGTTGATATTTTCGGGCTAGAACTAAAACGCCAAGACAGGTTATTCGTGTGCGAGCGTAGTATGCGCTTTGGCACCTTAAAAATCAGCTAAAAGGATAAAATTTTTTAGATAAAAAATATGTTTCTCTAAAACTCTTTCTAAGCTTTACTACGCTTCGCTCAATGAAAATTCGCCGTATGCATATTTTCCTCGGTTCTCACGTCTGCTTAGAATTATCGATTAATGCTGGTAAGAAGAAAATTAGTAGGTAGCCTATTAACCACCGCATTTTTTAAATCCTAAATTGTTATAATGCGGAGAGGTAAATTAAAACTAAAAAATTAAAAGTAAAATTAAAAAGGCGGGTTCCCGACCTTAATATTAGGTTTAATTGTTAAGGTTTAAATTTACCTAGCGAATACCAGATTTATTTTTTAGCATTAAAATTATTATTTATAATACTACATTATTTTTATCGTAGATTATTATGACATACGGGGATTCGGTTGCTGAGGAGTCATAATTGCTATTCCTAGATAAAGAATACTCAAGCCCCCGAATAAAACATTTTTTTATGAAAAACTTATTTATTTTCGGCATGTTAATAATCTGTTGTAAGGTGAAGTCGTGGTGGTGATGATATTACGGTGTTGTATTCCGGTGTTAGTAATAATTTTCACTAATTAAACCCTTCCAGATGCGCTCGCTGGTGTCAAACCAAACGGACGAGTGGTCGGGGCTGATGCGAAAGCACGAGCAGGAAGAGTTCGAGATGCGCAAGGCCCACATCAGAGAGCAGTACGATCTGTTGAGGTATTGTCTTTATATTTTAATTAATGACAGGACTTGGATTATTTTATTAATCATTAAAATTGGGCTTTTACAAAAAGCAAATTTGGGTAAAATGAAAGCTTTCTTCGGGCACTTTTTAACAAACAGGTCGAGAGCGCGTTCCTGGGGAGTGGCCGCAGAGACATTTCAACTAATTTCCTAGAACGTAACAGAATCCAAATGCCGTCGGAATCCCTATAATTCTTTCTGCTTCTAGCTAGCTCTTTATCTTCTACCCCGTTTGGCAATTAACGGGAGGCTAGGTTACGCATGGATTTCTCTGGGGTATTTTTTGCGCTCCAAGAAAACGTAGAAGATAAAATTGGCTTGGTTAGAACTGTTGGCAATTTCAGCCCAAAACTTGGTTTCCCTCATCTAGGCAATCTCATTTTAAATTTTTATGATTCGATGTTTTGAAAAGCATAAATTACCCCAAAAATGTTTTGAAAGGCTACGGAGTAAATCCCTACTTTGAAAACAAGCTTTCCCCAAAACGGTTTGGCGTCCTTCATGAAACTGAAAGTTTAGAGCATTCCGATTTTTGGAAAAATATTTTTGCTAGCTTCTACTAGAGATAAATTTAGGGATTCTGATTTGGGAGTCGTTTAGAGATCGAGTATTTAGAGTCTTAGGCTGATATACCGGTTTGAAAAAATTTGAGATCGACTATTTAATTTACAATTAAAGCCCACCCATTTTTAATTATTTTGAAGCGAGTTTTGAGAAAGTGCAGAATTAGCTACAGTTGTAAAACGCCACATCCCACACATCGTTATTAATCTTAGCTCAATGTTTTTAACAGTATCGTTAGCGTCGATTAAAACGCGACAATATAACCGATAACTACAGTTTCTAAAAACTTTTTTTGATGGGTGCGTCTCTTCTCTCTAGCTTCAAATACAAGTTGAAAACCCCCAGGTTCAGTCTTTGTTTATGGTTTTTATGCTACAATTTTGATTTTTAGTTCGATATAAAAATTTGGGAAATACTGTACCTTTCTAAAACTACAGTAACTTGGATATAAAGTAGAAGAAGAAATAGAGTAGTAAAAACTCCAAGACTCATTTTTGACGGCTCAGCATCGATTACCATTCGCCGATAAAAGCGAAACCTACAATTCCGTCAAACATTTTTTTAATTTCGGGAGTGAAATTGATTGTTTTTCTATGTAGTTTTTATTTTACCTTGTAAAAAATTATGTTTCTTTTCAGAAAGCTAATGTCGAAGGCGCAAGAAGTGCAGATGGCCAGTCTAAAGGCGGCTGGCCGCAGGAGGAGCTACAGAGGATGACCAGACTGTCAGACAAAAAGAGCATGGTAGACATCAAGGCCCTGCAGATGGTACGTTAATTCTTATACCATAAAAATAAAGAAATCCATGCATTACAGCAGTGATTTGTAAAGCATATAGTATTCAGTTTCACTATAAAAATAATAATAATATGGTTTTTTTCACGAAAAGAAATGTGATTTTTTAGAAAATTTGTGAAGTATGTAGAAAATGTCGAAATTTGTAGAAAAGCACTAGGTATTTTATAAGAAACAAGAGACGATTTTCTAATTCCTTATATTACCTTTTAGACAAGATATCACCAATAGAAAGATTAAAAATACAAGTCGAAAGGGAAATTCCAAAACTTTTGAAACATCCTTTTTCTAGCCATCTTTCGAAAAACGGACCTTTCAAAGTCCCCTGCTGAATATACAAATGATTTTTAATTTACTTTTTACTTTTTTAATTTTAAGTTGCCTGCTCAACATAATACTGTTTGCATAAGCATTCGGCTTATATTTAAGCGATGAAACATGAAATTTTATACAATATAAAAATTTCGGTTACAAATCAAGGTTTCATATTTTTTTATGGTTTTCCGGGCTTTAAGTAATGGAATCGTTTCGAGAAGGAGTTGGATTATATCTGTCTATACTTAAATTATACGATTTATCTAGGACAAAGGCATCAAAACGAAGGCCGAGAGAGATCGACGCGTCAAGGAGCTGAACGAGAAGAACGTGAAGCTGTTCATCGAAGAGCGGAAGCGGCTGACAATCAAGTAAGTTTGATGGAGTTAATTCAATAAGAAGTTTAATCTTCTTTAAAATTTAGTAAGAATATACTCGTGCTAATTTTAGCTTTCTATTTTTTTACTCTAGCTTAGAGACCCAATATAACCTTTTCGGCTCTTGCTTGATTGGGGGCTTGTTGAAAACATTGCCGTTGCTGTGTTTTTTAGAAACATGCTTTTTCTCACAGATTTGAGGGGAAATCTCTAATTTTTAGCAATTACAATCTCTATTTCGTTTCCAACCAATCAATTGCATTGTCGATGAAAAAGCTTTTGAAATGTGAAATCATGGATTCGGGGCATAACCTGAGGAGATTCTATGTTTTAGCTATACCAGTGGTTTGGAAAGAGAGACTTCGATTAATTCTTGGTCAAACCATAGAAATTTTCAGCAATTTAGTAGCCACGTTTGCTTAAAATTATCGATCGAAATTCCGATAAAACCAAACAATTTTCGTGACACGCAAATTTCGATAACGGCGAGCAAATAGAAAAAAATATGTTTCGAGGATTATACAAGAGCAAATCTGATTTTTCAAAACTATTATATCCAACATCTCAAATAATTTTGATTATATTCAATGTAATTCGAATTGATTAATTAAAAATGCCATATTTTTCCAGGGCCCAACGCCACGAAGAACAACTTGCCAAGCGACATCAGGATCAGAATGACGAGCTTAATAGAGAGGAGCAAAAGGTAAAGGCTCAAATGGACGCCGATTAAACGAGCAAACTTTAATTTTTCCACTATGATTGGAGAAACATATTTTTGGAAAAAAGATGACGTGGGATTTTCCGGATTTAGTACCTTTTAATTTCGGATAAATTAGAGCTTTCTGCTGGTTAGTTTTCAGTGTTTTCTAGTCGGTTACCAAATTAGAATTTAACCCCCTCTCATTTTGTTTTTAGCTACTAAAATTAATTGTCCAGACGCTGGTATAAAAATTAGATCTAAGCGCCTAGCCAAACCTATAATAGGTCCAGTTTACCGTCGGGTATGTTGGAAAATAGAATGTTCTCGAAATCTTTCTAAAATTACTACTAAAACCAAATTTGGTTATCGGAACATTTTTCTTCTCTACTTATGAAATCGGTTAATATGCAATTACTGGCCCCCCCCCCCCCCCCCCCCGAATATGCACATACAAAGCAAGAAGGCAAGCAGAATAGTACAATTAAATTAATTTTTATTACATAACCATATTTAATTTATTGCATAACTTATTAACTGATTTGAATTATAGATTTGACCATACAACAACGCTAAAATTATGGCGGTTTTTGCAGGCACTCGAAGCCGAAGAAGCCAACCACAAGGAGGAGCAGCTGGCCTCGCGGCCCGAGTCTGTCGTCTAGAGGATTTGCGCGCAATTTTCGTCCCGATTTACATTCGCCAGTTTATCATATTATACTTTACCGTGAAAATTGCCATTCAGATCGAAGAAAACACTCCTCCCACTTCTCAATGTGGTCAAAATTGTTGTGCCAAATTTATGGGAAAGCTATTAGTAATCCCAGATACCTTTAATGCCCTTAAAAAATGTTAATGTATTTATGGTAATCAGAGAATTATTAAGAGTTTTTGGAGGATTTTCGAGGTTAAAAAATGCGTTTTACTGGGTTAAATGAGGGGCAAATTTTTGAAGCCGTTATTGCAGGCAGAGGATTAATGATAACAGGCATGGAAATTTGATTTTCCTGTTTTAAATTCGATTAATTAATTAAATTTTAGTGAGACTGGATTAGTGACACGAAAATACCCAAGACTAAAGTTCTAATCAAATATCTGGTTACCAACCGTATAAGAAACATTCTTTTCCCATATGGCAAAAAGCTTCTTCAAGTTTAAACTTATTTTTTGCACTACGGTATGTCAGGCAAGCTGCTTTTTTAAACTATGTATTTTTAACTAGGTAAATGAGAAAAGGCAGCTTTGAAATTTTATTAATTGAATAATGAATAAAATTCAGGACCACAGAGCATTTTTATGCTCGACTTTTCATAAAACACATTTTCTCTCCGAATGCACGCTTTTTAAAAATATTACTTAAAAGTGATATTGGGACAAAATGGTCAGACGATTATCGGCTTTAAATAAATATTTTTGTTGTAGGTCGAATAAAAACATTTTCGCAAACTCTGTGCTGTTTTAAGGTATCGAAAATCCTTCAAAACCTGTATGTTTCATTTTTCTAGGCTAGCAGCCCCCATTGCCAACTGCCTCATTTATTTTCTTTTCGATGTTTTTAAATTTTTTTTGATTAAATACCGTCGTCCGGTGTTGTTCACTCCCCCGTTTGCCCACCATTTTCTGCCATTATTTTTGTTTTATATTTTTGATTATTGTGTATTTTATGCTGTAAATAGCCCGGGGGTCTTCTAATACTACTTCTTTAATTTCGAGTGTAATATCTGCTAGCCCGCCCACATCCTAATTAATTATGATTGCCGAGACGAGCCCGAAAAAGCCCGATGCTAATTCCAGTACCCCCATTCCTTGATTTTAGAGATTCCATTCTGTAGCACGGCGCGTACACTACTTATCAATCTTTTGGGTGTTTTAAAGGGACCTGGAAGTCTGAAAGGTATGGATATAAGTCGAGTTAATAAATATTAACTTTTCGAATTTAGCGAGAAACTAATGAAATGAATATCGAACCTTATTATCCAAAGTTTGAGATGATTAGTAGCCGATTAATTCAGTTATGATAACCGCACAAAGAAAAACATATTTTTGGGAAAATTTATGTTTCGGACTTTTTTAGCGTATAATTGCGCTTCGATGCCATAATTTCGTAGAAACCCGTATCTCGCCGTAATTAAGAAACTTAGTGGGTTGGCGTGACGACAGCCAAAATTATACCTTTTATTAATTTTTGGAGATCATGATGGACCAAAATCCAAGAGACTCACGTAATTTCAAAACTAGTTTTTTACGAAACATCGATTTTTAACTTCTAAAATTTGGATAAGCTAACATTTTATCGCTGGCTGAGTTTGTACCAACATTTAATCCCTTAAGAGTAAGCTACTAAAAAAATCGAATTTTATCGTTTTATTTCGCCAAAGTTGGTTCCTTGGATTAGGCCTTAGATACTTTTTGCAAACTATTGTTTTTATGAAACACAAATTCCTGAAAATTCTGAATTTTTACCAACGGAGAATTAAGGTTTTTCTACCAAAACAATAAAATTCAATTTAATCTTTTTCACTCAATTGTCTACCGCTTAATAAGCATCTTCAATATTTTCGAAAACGATATTTTTATGAAACACAAACATTTTCGAATTGGCACCAAAATATATAAGGAAACCCGACTTCCAGGCCCTTTAAAATACGCCTATAAACCCCTGCTAAATTCCCAGAAAATTTCAGAATTTCTGCAGTACGTGTGAGCCCGGTTTTTCACAATTTTTTTCTTTTCTAACGTCCCGTGAAAATCCTGACTTATCGATTCTTCCCCTCCCTCGCGGTCCATTTGAGTTTATTCATTTTACCATTTTTTAATTATTTGTTTTCCTCGATTTTCACGCCCGTCATTGCGTATTGTTGTGTACACATTTACACCCGCCCCAAGAAACACCCCACCACCACCACCACTACTCAGATGCCAAGTGAATGAAACGCGTGCAGATTTTATTATCGACAAATAAACGAATTTTATTTATCGCGATTCAAAACAGCAGACATCAACGATAAATTATCAAATAAAAATCTCAGAACGTTTTAATTTTTTATGAAACACGCTTCTGCTAAAAAATATTGCCAAAAAAATTTTAAGTAGCACATAAATTTTAGTTCATCTTCGAGCCAGCCAGCCTTGAATATCGGTAAATAAACTAATTTTATTGATCGTTTTTCGCAGCTAATGCCGAAATATAAAACCGAATCAAAAACGGAAGTGATTCTCGAATCAAAATGTTCAGCAAATTTTAATTTTTCCGAAAGCGATTTAAACCGTTCGTTTTTGACACACCGGAAATTTAGTTGAGATTGAGCCAAAATACTGGTGGGTTGAGTATCGACGAACAAACTATCAGGGGCCCGGGGGGGGCGGGGGGCCAGGGGGCGCCGGGGGGGGCGGGGGTCCGCCCCCGCCGGGGGGGGGCGTCCCTCGCCCCGGGGGGGGCCCGGGCGGGGGCGGGGCGGGCGGGGGGGTGGGTTGCTCTTTGGGGGGGGTGGTATTTTACTTATTGAGTTTTGCGTTGAGCTGCAAAATTAGAAAAATCAACACTAAAGCCTTATAATTCTGAGATCAAAGATGTGAGCAAAGCTTGAGTTTTACAAAACACATTTTTCTAAACCATTCCATCTGGAAACTAAGCTGAAATTTTGTTCATAATATGGCAAAGTTCAGGCGAACGCTCGATTGAACTGAGAATCTATATAAACCTCCTTATATTCCAGACTTAAAAAATTCCAAAGTTTAGATTTTTACCAAACACATTTTTCTAACCGTTCACTTTTCAGACTAGATCGAAATGCAGCGATCGACAAATAATACTCTATCTTGCGCGGGGCATCAAATCACCCGAGCACTTCCACTTACTCCGGTTCGGCAAGCCATTCTTCCACCCCGGTTACACTTACTGCAGCCAGATTACGTTCAGCACTCGTACGAAATCACCAAACTTCAACCAGCCTCCAGCCGCTATACGGGCGAAGCGCTCGTGAGACCACTTCTTTGCTTCTATCAAAAATACAAAAAAAGATGTCTGCTTGTTTTTGCCTGAATGCGTCGAATAGGCCACGTGCAAAACGCGATCCAAAAATTTATTGTGCAAAACAAACTAAGCAAGACAACGAACAATATTGTAAGTGAAAACAACGATCAGACAGACTTTTTCGGGACGGACATCTGGCGAATCGGGCAAAACAGCAGGTGGTGGGGTTGCTGGCACATGCTGGAATCAAAAAGTGTAAAAGAACAAATGATTGTTAGATACCTGCAGTAATTGCTGGCACGGCACTCGCCCCGATGCTTCTTCATGCAGCGCAACGTCGGGCATCCGCCGCCCTCCTTGAATTTCTGCAAAACAAAAGTAAGTCGCAAACGACCGAAAATTACCGCAATTCGTTGATCGAGGTCCGGGATCATGGAGGCGCAAAGGATGGGAGAATGGCCGGTCTCCTGAAGCAAAATTTGTTGTTTTAGAAAGGCCTCGTTACGTTAGGATGAAAGGGGCATGGTACAGCCCTCCGGCCCGATGGGGTCGGGACCGCTGCAGGCGCAACGCCGGGTCCCGCTGCCTAAAAGAAATGATAAAAATAGAGAAAACAACACAAACCTCGTGCGGATTGTAGATCGGTAACCCGGGGACGCCGTAGACGGCCTCAGAGCCTGGGAGCAGCGGCCGGCGACGTGGTGGCCCTTGGAATCCGCGCAGTTGTCCGTTCATGCATTGCGAGAAAATGTATTCTAAAAAAAGTGTTTGTGGGAGTACACTTAAACTGACGATTCTTGAACTGTTCGAATTGGTCTTCGGAGCGTGGCATTGGGGGCAGATCGACGGGCGTCGGGTCTTGGGTTGGGGGTGGTGGCTCGACGAGCATCGGCAGGGGAATCGGCATCGACACGGCTTGCACGTCCGCTACTTCGGGTCCTTCCGGCGCTTCGTCATCCTAAAGCAAAAGTAATGTTGTTGAAAGAGCAACCAACACTAATTTCCATGCGCTCCTGGCCGCCCTCGAGCAGTTTGTTGATGGCCATGTCCATGTCGGACGACATTTCGCTTAGCAGTTGCTGAGTTTCTAAAAAACAATTCAAAAGTATGTAGGAAAATTAGGTCCTTTTGGATTTGCGGGGGGCAGGTCGGTCTAGCAATCGAACAGATGTTTGAATTCGAGAAAAACAACAAATTTTTAACCTAAAATTCATTTTTATGAAAACTTGTGGTCTTTTTGCTGAGGGATAGTTAAAAACAACAAACGGATCCGCTAATGATAAAAGACTCTAGGCTTACTCCGAAAGTTGGTCCGGCCCTACGGGAATCCTAAGGAACCAGAATACCTTTCGAGATGCTCGTCTCAGGAGTTGGAAGGCACGTCTCTTCGTGGTCCAGCTTCTTCTTGTTATTGAGGGCCTTCGTCAGGAAGAGGTTGACTTTGCGCAGCGCTGTTTCCTTCTCTTCACTCTTCTCCTTCTCAACCTTGACTTTGCCGGCCCGAGATGCAGAGCGGCTCGCATGGCGGCGTGGTGAACGGGACCTGAATGAAATAAAAAATGAAAAAATCCGAATTTCTACCGGTCTCTGCGACGGCGGCGCTTTTCACGCGACGTGCTTCGTCGCTTCTTGGATCGAGAGCGCGTGCGAGAACCGGAACGACGCCGTCGGGAACGCGAGCGAGCCCGCGACTTCTTCCCTCCGTCTTTGTCACCACCTTTCGGTTTTTGCTTCGCGGAAACTAAAACCAACATTTTAGAGCGTGGAAAAAAGGCTTACCGCTACTGATCTCCTTTACCGGCGCCTCGTTCACCCGGCAAATCTCCACTGACAGGCTCGCGCTGGCCTCCGCTTGGATGCCGGCGGCGTCCATGGCCATCGAAGCAGCGATGATTGAAGACATTCCTGAGCATGATAAATAAAAAAAGCAACATCGACTCACTGTCTAGTTCTCTTGCCATGTTCAGCCTCAACTTGTTTCCGGCCGACGTCACGATCATCAAGCCGCACACGGTCGTTGCGAGCACGTTCTTCATCTAAAAATAAAAGTAAAAAGAAACCCAAATTGAGCACCGTCATTTTGCAGCCATCAGCGTGCTCGATCGCCATTTCGCTCGAGAAGAAATTGGCGCCGCATGCGCATGCGTGAGACACCATTTCTGCAGAAAAAAACAATATGTAAGTGGTCAGACGGCTTACTAGCGTGCACAGAGGCCGTGTGCTCCAACAATTCCCAGGCGCGCATGTCGCCGCTTCGGCACTCCTCGCACGTGTAGCGCAGGAGGTCGGCGGAATTCACCGTCATTATTACAGCACCCCAGTGGGGACAAGCTTCTTTGATTAGCCTGAAACACACGTTGGACCCGGCAATATTTCGGACGTAAAAGCAACAAGTTTTGTTCTGGCTTTTTCGCAAAATAAAGCTTGACAAAAATTCTCAACGAGAAAGTGCCGGGATTATGATCGTTTTTGCGGACCGCGAATCCAAAAATTTCTGAAGATCAAACACAACTCTGTTTGCCTCGTAAGCCAAGTTCGACAAAATGTGCAATGCCGGAATCGTAAACAAAAAGCTTTTGGGTGTTCAACCATTATTCTCCAAAAACCGCGCAATGATAAACGAAAAATTTATCCTTCACATGACAAAAAGTGAGCACCCGAATACAAGCGGGGAAAACGAGAAAAAACACAACTAATGTTAAATCGAGAACAAAAACAAATTCACAGAATGATTAAACTTAATTCAACGCTGTCAATTCTTCACAGGTCATCGGCCTCGACATCGCTGCCAAACGAGTAGTCGGATGAAGAAGACGCCTCCCAGTCGCTGAGCAGCGTGAAGCAGTCGGGCATGTAGTCGATGTCGGCAAAGTCCTGGCCGCCGGCGAGCATCTCTGAAAAGAAGAAATTAGTGACAGAACACGAACCGCATCAAGTAAAAGAGGCAAAGTTGCGCGCTATTTCGGAATAGGGGCCCACTTTGATTGTTCTAAACAACACGTTTGCTCGGGCAATTGGTGTGCTGCTTTCGGTACCAGCTAATAAACTCGAAGAAAACATGGCAACAAACCCCAGGTTTGGTACAATAAAAGTGGGTCCCCTATTCCAAAATAGCGCCAAAATTTGTGTGTAAAGACAAGGCTCCAAACGCGCTATTTGCCAGAGCTGCGCGAAAGGAAAGGAAGCCAGCAAGCATGCCAAGCCACGAAACGCTCAAAGCACTCACTTGGGGCCTTCTTGCTCTTGCCGCTCTTCGACTTCTTGACGTCCTTGATGACGAGGGTAGTGTTAGCGACGGCGTCCATCTGATGGGGTCGAGTGTGTAGTGTCGAGACTGAAAAAAAAGATAAATTAAATAAAAAAGCGACAACATCGAGGAAATGGAAAGTGAAAATCAAAAAGTTCCTAAACCTCGGAGTAGAGCGCGCGATCGAGAAAACGGAAAACCGTGTTGGGAGAAAGAGGATGTCGCGCCTCGAAAGCTTTATCAACCAGTTTTTAAATTAACGTTCCAGAAAGCAGCGTGAGATTGAAAGGAAACCAAAACAAATCGCGCTATTCGAGGAAACGGAAAGTAAAAATTAAAAATTTCGCAAAAGAAATTAAATTAAAAGTAGCGAGAGATTGAAAAGAAAAATAAACTAGATAAAAAATCTCAAAACCATCGATGAAAGGGTAGGTGAAAATGAAAAATTCGTAAATGCTAGAGCAGAGCCGGCCGTCGAGGAAATGGGAAATCGTGGCGAGACCACGACCGTAACACAGAGAGCGTCAGTAGTAACGCCTCGGAATCCATCAGTCGCCTGTTTGAACTTTTTCTCTTTCTCTCGCTGTTTCTCCGCTCTCTCGCCCACTAAAAATTGATCTTAAACATATTTCGGCGTATTTTTGCATGGAGATTCCGGCAAAAGCTAGGATATCCGATCCCAACTCTTGCGAGGGATCTTTTCGAGGTTTTCGAAGGCTTACTTCCGTGGAATATGATGAGGCGCTGGTTGCGGGCTTTTGTTTTTGCCAACGGGCTTTTTCTACCACTGTTGCTCGCAAAAGAAGATTCAATTGTTTGTTTTGCCTCCCGAACTGCCGAATTGGGCTTGTTCTCACAGCGCTCATGCCCAAATTTTGCTTTGTAAACTTGGAAAGTGCCAGTAAAGTCGTTTTCGGAGTCGAAAGGTGGTTGGAATGGCTTAAATGGTTGATATCGCATGAGGGACCCAGAATTCGCAATAAAATTTTTAAATGAGCGCCTTGGTTCTTGCGCAGTATAGGGGGGTCAAGTTTTTTCTTAGTGTTTTTTTCAAATATAAATGGTGGAAATGTTTCTAAATGGTTTTTTACTGTTCCTAAACTAAAAACTTTATAATTTTTTCTGAAAATAATAATTTTCGACCAAAGAAAGGCCAATTTTGACCAAAATTTCGACTTTTTAAAACATTTTACAAAGTGTTTAGAGAGTTTTTCTAGTTGAAATGAATTATTGTTGAGTAGCTGAAGTTGAATGTATTCAATATAGTTATTGTTTTCAATTAAAATCTTCCCCGACGTCCGCTCCACTACTACTGCCCACGTCCGGATTTCCATCCGCTCCGCAACTTCGGCCTTGACGCCGTGAAGGCAGGCGCGAATCGGGCCGCGCGGATTGAGTGTTCTTTTGAGGGGTGCGTGAGGTGAGAGAGTGGGGAAGAGGGAGAGACAGCAGAGAAAAACAGACAAATATCCCCGACAATCAGACAAACATCCCCATCAATGGCTAGCTATCTTCTCTGCCATCTGGATTCGGCCACTCGCCTAATGGTGCCCATTCCGAGACGGTCCGCGGGTAGCGCTTTTTTTCAGGGTTACTGTAGTTGATTTTACACGTGCCGCCTTGATAATACGATCTACTACGGATTGTGCTAGTTTTCTATAGTTTATTTTCTTTTTCTCAATTATAAACCGAATTTTCGCGATATAAATATTTTATTTAATCTTCAATATTTAATTTAAGACATTCAAGGTTCACTATGATTCAAACAATCCAAAAATTTTTGTAGGTTTTTGTGATGGATATTGGTACGATACTAAATAAAACTGGAGCTTATCGGACGTCAGCGGTAGTTTCGGGCTAATATAGTTGATTACAGAAAAATTATAGTGTATTTTTTTGAAACACCGAGTTTCCAGGCCGCAGTCTTTGTCATCGTGTCTTACGCGCTTATTTAAAACGCGATGCTTTTGTAAAAACAATAAGCAAACTTATTAAAAAGTGTTTTCAAACTTTCTATTAATCCAAAACTACAAAAAAAACTATAAACATACACGATTTATTAGTAACAGATAAGCCAAATAAAATTACTTGCTCCCTTTAGAGACCAGGCTCGATTGACCAATGCCATTTTTTTGATCGAATCGACCGCAATTAAAATGGTTCAAGAATTTCGAACGTCGACGTGTGGCATTTTTCTCCAATGTTCCGTCAGGAAAAGGTGCTTCCGCTAAAATTCGGGCGTTTGAGACGATTTTTAAAGTTGTGCCGGCTATAAAGCTCCGATAAGAAAATATATAGGGCTCTTAGTCGTTAAAGGAAGACATTTATGTATACTTCATGAAATTCTTTATAAGATTGCCCGAACTTTACAAATTTGACACGCTCGAAATATTTAATAAAATAAAAAAGACAAAAATAATATGGCATGGCAAAACTGCACGAAACGCAAAGGGTAATATGGCGTCGACGACCCGAAAAAACATGCCTTTTCGTGAAACATTTTGTTTTTATGTACGGTGCAAGAGTAACTATACAATTTAATATTTAGGCAAGAACACTAATACAAAACATTTTTGTCAGTTTTAAAGGGAAAATGAAGAAGGCGTCGTTGCAATTATATTTTCTTTCTAGTCCCTATCTTTAGCGAAACAGGATGTGACTAGGGTTGTTATATGAGTTGACTTGAATGCAAGTTAACTTGCCAAAAATTATGCAAACTCCGACTTGCCTTCGAGTTTACTTGAATGATTTGAGCTCATTTTCCTGCAAGTTATTTTGTTGGCAAGTAAACTTGGGATGCAAACTCAACTCGATGGCAAAATAACTTGCCAAGTTTTCACTCGAATGCTGGCAAGTTTTTTTGGTGGCAAGTCAACTTGCCATGCAAACTCAGTTTGATGGCAAGTTAACTTGCCTGCAAAATAACTTGTCGGAAGTCGCGGAATGTTAATTTATGCAAAATCGAAATTTTAAGATTTCTCAGACAAGGATCCTGGTCGAAAGTGCCGACAGTGTCCATAAATACCGTGTCTAAAAGACCGAAATACCGACAGATGCTTTAACAACGCACCGCGCGAAGAAAAACCTCTCAAAAGAAACAATAAACCGAACGACTACGGAATGTCTGACCATTGGCGAAATAGTGAAAATGCCGACAATTAGCCAAACTTAAACATCGATAGTGCCGTGTCCCTGGTAGATCGAGAACTTTAACAATTTTACCATTTACGACACGTGGATGTGGGATTAATGTGGTTTTCGGTATTTCGGTCTTTTAGACACGGTATTTATGGACACTGTCGGCATCTTCCACCAGGAGCCACGTCTGGGAATTGCCATACTGTCTATTTCAGCTTACAATTTCGATTTTGCATAAATTAACATCACGCGACTTCCGACAAGTTATTTTGCAGGCAAGTTAACTTGCCATCAAACTGAGTTTGCATGGCAAGTTGACTTGCCACCAAAAAACTTGCCAGCATTCGAGTCAAAACTTGGCAAGTTATTTTGCCATCGAGTTGAGTTTGCATCCCAAGTTTACTTGCCAACAAAATAACTTGCCCGGATCAAGTAAAGTTCCTGGCAAACAAACTTGCGTGCAAGTCAACTCATATAACAACCCTAGATGTGACAATTTATTAACTCACTTCCAGTTTTTGATTCGGTTATCTTTTTCACAAAACATTGTTTTTTCAGGATGGGTAGATTTGCATACCTTGCATTCATCACACTGCCCGGACTGGCAATTTGCTGTGGAAATGGATTAACGCAGCTTCGCCATCGTGAAACGCTTTCCATAATGAAATGTGTTCCAACGCTGCCGGTACGTCGCAAAAACTGCTTTTATGCCGATTCAGAAAGTTCGAAAAAATGTTTCATTTCTGAAATTAATGTAGTCACGGAGGAAACTTCTAATCTTCAAGGCTTCGTCGTCTTTCGAAGGATAGGATTGGTTTTTTTTTGCGGGTAGCGTAGGTATTGCAAAATTTTATTTATAATTTTTAGAACTAGTAGAGAACAACGTGAGGACAAAAAAAGTAACTTTGTGATATCGTCTAAGAAAAGTATTTTTTATTTTGGATGCTGTTAATCAGAGCGAGCGGCTGAATAATGCCATAAGGTCACGGAAAGACCGGAAAAAATACTGGGATTGCCAAGGATCTCATGGGTTTTGTCGTGAGTTTGCAAGCTATTTTTCTGATTTGTGAAATTTAAATTTGAACGAAGACGCCACTTTTCTCTAGTTGAGGAATTTTTTGACTAACGAACACATCGTTTAAAACAAAATTTTTTTAATTAATTTTTATCAAAAAAACTATAGAAACTGATCCGAAATTGAACAAATTTGGAAAATGACGCGAAATCTTGATCGACATTACGAAAACAGTCGAAAACGTTTAACAGCCTTTCAAAAAAAACACGTTTTTCCGCGATAACTTTTGTGTTTTACAATATTTTGCGATAAAAATTCGGCTGCACATAGTTTTGCTCGGTCCGGATCACAGGTAAAAATCTAATCGGATCGGATAAAAATGGGGCTGCGTCTGCGTGCGTTGCGTATCGTCGTTACCAGGATAAAATCATAGAGAAAAGAGACCAAGAAAAAAAATTAGTGCTTCTGAAATCCAGGCGTATCAAGGAATCTTTTGAAACATGTTATTTTTCAGGGTCAGCCGGACCCGTGTGTTATTCAGACGGGTGGCCGGATGGCATTCTGCCAACCCGACCACGATGGGGCCGACTTTTTCTGTTGTGGATCGACTGCGCTTTTGGTGGAATTAATTGCTCCTGCCTCTACGATACAGGTTCGTCGGCGGATGGTGTTGTAGTCTAAAGGTATCTGGAAGTCGCAAAAACTTTACAAAAGTAGACTTTAACAAAAATTAAAAAATAAGATAGATAAAAAAACTTAAAATAAGAAAATTAAAAATAAGGAAAATGTTAGCAAAATTTCATCGTAACCTATTATTTCTAAGGTATTAGGTTAACGCTGATTTTACCAGTACCCTCGATGTCTAGCGGCGTAGATTTAAAAAGCTTTGATAATTTGAAGACACCGTCGATGCACTAATACATCGCCTTATAGGGCTGCCGACGGCATGTGTCGATCCCCCCCCCATCAACAAATTGCCAAGTAGCCAACAGGGGAGAGAGAGCGCGCCCAGGGGAGAGGCGCAGAGACATTTTCTTTTCCGCGCGTAATCGATTGTCTATGCCGTCGGCATCCCTTTAATGTATTTCAGTTGCTACATAGCCTGCAACATTTTAATGCAAAGGTCGCCGTCAAATTTAAGCGTTTTAACCGTGGTAAACTAGCGAAAACAGGAACGGCCGTTTTAAACTAACGAAAACTACTATATTTTTCGAATTTTTCTACTAATTTTACTACGGAAATTTTCGAAAAAATAAAGGTTTTGGCAAGAAAATGTGTTCCGGCCCGGATTGACGAATGAATTCCAGCAAATTTTGATCGCGTTCACCATTCCTGATTAAAATCAACCTCCTCTTCCTTCAATTTATTTTATTATCAATTCAATGCACATTGGTTATGAAATTCTAGTCTTTATTAATTTTACTTTTCAAAGTAAATCAACCATATAATGCATGAATTTTGGTGATTTCAGCTGCAAAAAAGTTGGCATCATTTTGATGCAAAGGCAGCCGTCAATCTAATTTACGTAAAACAACTTAATTTAATTTGAAGCATTACCACAAGAAAAGGTTGTGCAAATAAATATGTTTTGACGAAAAAAGCCTAAGATTTAGTTACGAGTTGGGTTATTGGTCATAGTTCTCGAGTACTAATTAAAATCAACAACCTGATGCTTCAAGTTATTCTCATACCAATTATTTTATCAGTGGATATTAAATTAAATGCTAATATTTATTAATTTTACTGTTTGTAAACTGTTTCAACCAAAGCTTACATCTTTTATTCTATGAATCATTAAAAAGATATAAAAACGAATACTATAATGTACTTAATAATACTTAATAAAATGTTAAAAAAAATAAAATAAACCATTACTCTGCCGGCATGACACATAGGAGACACCGCTAATAGCGGAAACACAGCTGTGAGTGGCCGTTTAGCGGTGGCACAGCTGTGTAGCTAGGAAAATTTAGCGGTGTCACAGCTCGCGTTCACTCGCAGCTGTGTCTCCGTTACCGCCGCCCCAGTGCGGTGTCACAGCTGTGTCGGGCATCCCGGAGTGGAATCACAGCTGTGTCGGGCATCCCGGAGCGGAATCACAGCTGTGGCCCGGGACTTAGTCATTTTTTCGGGTCAAAAAATAAAATTTTCGTAAAATATATGTTTTATATGTCGGAAGTTTTCTCGTGACTGCTTTCGACTCCATTTACGTCGGGTTTTTGATTTAACACTAATTTTGGCCGACAAGGAGACGGTCCCAACCGGACATAAAACTGCGATTTGAGATTGGCACACTTATAGAGCTTGAAGAACTGAAGCCGGCAAACTAATTTTTATTAGCATGGAGTGTAAATGAACCAATTTATAAGCCTTTGAAATTTTCGCTATACCTTCATAGGCTTCCTCCGCTCCCCGACCGATGTATCATCGTGGTCTAGTGGATAAGGAGTTAGGCGAAGCGTGGGGCAAAGTAACGAAGGTTCGGATCCGCGCAGGATTTTATTTTTTGCTTTTTGGACCAGAGCTACTATTTAGCATCATAAAGCCCTAGAATAAACCATTTCACCTCCAGGAACGCCTCCAAAACAATAAGCGGCGCGGGGGCACAACGGTGGCACAGCTGTGGGGGATACACAGCTGTAGCACAGCTGCGGCACAGTTCAATAATCTACAGGTGCCACAACTGTTGTTCCGAGTGGTGTCACCTATGTGTCATGCCGGCAGAGTACTCACGAACGTAATGCCTAATTTTAATTTATTTTTACTGCCAAATAGTCTGAAACATTTTAATGCAAAGGTGGCCGTCAAACTTAGTATTTTTAAAGGTTACAGCGGTGCGATTTAATTCAAACAGGAAAGACCGTTTCAAACTTTACCACAAAAAAAATCTAAAAAAATCTAGTGAAAAAATATGTTTTAGTGAAAAATGTTTAAAGTTTGGTTATGAGTTAGGTAATTTCCAGTGGCATGTGTATAGAATTCAACCGGGTTCAGAATATTTATGAGTACTGATTTAATATTTTCGCTTAACCGCTAGTATGAAAAAAAAGAGTTTCGTAAATTTTTAAATAATTAAATTTTTTAAACCAAGACAAAAATGTGGAGGCAAAACGGCATATTTCCAGACGCGCTCTATCCCGGCCGCCCACGACGTCCACCTTCAAAGTAATGCGCTGACGTTTCGGCAAGGTTCGTTTGAAAATTCTTGGCTATCCTAATCAGCTGTACTCCAGAATTTTTACACTCTTCTACAACATGGTTTGGACGCAACATTTTTCCAAAATCCAATTTTTTTGCAGCATTAAAATGGCTTCTGGAGTTCTGACGTTTTTTACGCAAGCATAAAACTAGTGGTTGCTGTACGCACTTAGCAATACGTACTAATAGACGAACTTAATTTTTCAAGCTGTTGGGAGAGGATTGGCGCTAGGAACTTTTCAGAAAATGATTGTGCATTCCGACTGCTAACCTTTTTCACAATTTTTGGACAAAGTCATGCGAAACATATTTTTTGAGAGTAGCCGAATAGTTTTTTATTTTTGCTACATTTTTAATGGTATTGATATGAATCTAATTAATTAAATAGAATTTATTGCATCGATTGCTTGATTAAATTAAATTGGATTAAATTACATTCGTAAATTAAAAATTAAGTAATTTATTGTTTTTGTGAAATATGAATACATTTTATAGAATTCAAATCGGTGAAAAGGGAACCTCCCACTCTACCCCAAACCCCGCTTCAAACGCCAGTGATCGTGCAGAAAACGCTGCAGCCGCGGAAGATGGCTTTGAAACCCGGCAAACCGAGTCTTCAGGTAAGCGAATGTTTCATTACTGGGTGCACAGTTTCGCATGTTTTTCTAGATAATTTTGTCATGACGAACATTCCAAGGCATTCCTTCATTTGCCACGTCCTATATTTTTTTAGTCATTAAAAGGGTTGTCAAGCCCTGGTAGCATTTTTAAGGCTTGATTGTCTCAAGTTTACGGTGTTTTTGATGCGCTTTCCTTTATTTCGTAGCAACGAATTACTGGAGCACTTCAAACAAGCCCACCACATTTTCCTCTATTTCTTAAAGGGGCTCGAAAATCTGGTCCACGGCAAATAGCCAGATGCGACCGCAACGCGACCGCGCCTCATGACCTTTTGCCCCCGTTTGGACGTGAAAACGCTTGAGTTTAAAAATTATGACGCTATTTCTGGAATCCTCATTAAATTTTGAGCATTCTAGATTGGGTGTCTTGCAGGGCATTACGACATGTAATCGCCGCGCACTCAAAGTGTCGTTTTCGCCCCAATAACATTTCGGTTTTACTCAAATATTTTACGTTTTACCAAATCACTGTTCTGGTATTTCCCGGCAGTGACTCTTCCGTTTTTTTGACCTGTAGGTTCAATCCCGCATACACGAATTTTAACTTTTAATTCCCTTCCCGCAATTTTAATTCCCGCATACCCCTTTAAATACAATGTTCCTCCCTAATGTGAGGCTATCAAATATCGGCAAGTAATAATTCAGCGGTATGAGACGGTTGACAGAGCATTCGGACCAGTATGTCCATTCTCGCACGCACGAATTTTGACTTCCGAGCCCCTTTAAAGTATTGTTATTATGAAATTGATCCCTGCGAATCATTATCGTGAGCTAAAAATAACCGGGCCGCAATTTGTTTGAAATGTGCGTCTAAGAATAATGGAACTATTGTCAATTTCAATGCACTGGCGTTTGAGCAATTTTCTGAAACAAATTTTTTTGAACGGCGGCTGGCTCGCTATTTATATAGCCGTTTCGTTGATTTCGGGTATTTAGCTGCTTGCGCAATTAGCCGTAAAGACAATTTCGGTTTTATCAAGGCCTTTGAAACATGTGATTTTTCAACGTTCTCTTAGTTCTCTTTCCCGCTCATTTTGTCGCGAATTTATTCTTTTTATTTATTCATGTATATAACTACCTTTTAATCCTGAATTAGACGTAGAAATACCGTCGTTTCAAGGGCTTTCGAATGGTGTAACTATCATTACGATCCTATACTTCCGCTTCGAGTTAGATGGAGGTGTTTTATACTGGGACACCCTGTGCAACTCTTCCATTTTACCTATTTAACTTCAACGGTTTTATTTATAGTCAATCTTCGTTGTTAAATTGATGAGTTGTCTTGTTTGAGGATCATTTATTTGTATTGCACATCGAAAGACGAAATAGAGATTAAAGACGCAATAATCCGTTGATGTAGTTATTTTAGAGAAACATGAAATGTTAAGAACAATATGGCACTACTAGAAAAAAATGGTTTGAAAAATTGAATAGATTTTTGCGAAACATAAAAATCGTGGGGAAAATAGAAAATTGCTGTTGAAAAATGGTTTCATAAAATCTAAAATAAAATTATCGCCGGGTGCCGTCCTCGAAAAAGACACCGCCGTCGATCGCGCAATACCTGGGGCAGATACCCTTTTCGCCCAGGGGACCGTCGTTTCCGGATTGGCCGGACGGGCCGGGGTTTCCGTCTATTCCGGGGGCTCCTGGCGGTCCTAGAAAGATTAATTTTATTAATCTCTCGCTCTCTCGCTCTCTCTCTCCATCTGTCTCGCTCTCGCGCTCTCTCTCTCTCTCTTTCCCTCTCTCTCTTTCTCTTTCGCACTATCTCCCACCCTTTATCTCTCACTCTCTCTCCTCTCTCTCTCTCTCTCTCTCTCTCTCTCTCTTTCTCTCTCCACCTACCCGGTGGTCCAGGCGGTCCTGGTGCCCCTTTCTGTCCCTCCACACTCATTCCATCTTGACCAGGAGCTCCAGGCGGTCCTGGTGGTCCAGGAGGTCCAGGCTCACTTGGAGCTGAAGCTTCGCTCGCTCCCGGCTTCGCCCGAGCACCAGGCTGTCCATCACCTCCCGGCTTTCCGGCCTCGCCGGGCGGGCCTAAATTTGTACGATACTTTTTGGCAGTTTTAGGATTTCTTTGTCCTTCCTACCTCTGCAAGATTAGTATAGTTTGGCCCCGGGTGCCGGTTAAAAAGATGTAAAACATGTATTTTTAACCAGTTAGTTCACACGGTACGATATTAGGTCTTAATTAATATTAGAATTGCCGTGTGCATTGAACCCTTTTTTAGATATGGAATGACCCGGCTTATCGAAACCTTAAATATTATAATGCGCTTAAAAATTGAGAAAAGTGACCGGAAATGGCTAGAACACAGCGGCCCGGCGACTAATAAAAGGTCCGGTAGCCCTCGAGACTATGGAAGACCGCAACGCGTGCGATAGACGCGTCACGCAATTACGAAAGCAGGCCTGCGTAGCTAAAAACCGGTTGCTATTCCGCGCAGCCGCACACGACGCTCCCAAAACATGTACAGTACACCTTTTCCCGGTGACCATCTGGACTGAATCCATGGGCGGTTGTGAGAATTATGAAGGTTGAGGTCAGAATACGCCGGGAGGGGACGATTAGAAACCGCTCTCCACGGAACCTCACGAATCCGCGAAACCAATTTTTTTAACCAGAGAAATATTATCAGCCTTTTTTAAAGGACCCGACAAGACAACGCTATAAATTTTTTCTATCGGTGTTTTGTCGATTTTGCCCCTATCATTTCATTGCGTGATCGATTACAATCGCCATATGGCGGCCAAGCGGCATATGCGCTGCGTGTTGCGCTTGCAGCAAAAAGATCGACAATCGACAGCCCTTCCTTTAAATCGACATCGACAGCCCTTGAAAACGCCATTTTTGTGAGGTGGTATATACCAACAGACGCGGAAAGGTTATTGATGCGCGCACTGGACGCCAGCGTGGACCTATAGATGCGAAACACACATTGTTTGACGATACGCCCAAATACACTAAGTGGAGGTTCAAGAACTCTACAATTTTCCGGATTTTTTCAAATTGTTAGGAACGGGTCGTATATGTTTGGTATCAGTTCCGTAGATGCCACCGAGCCAATTAAAACCCACCAAAAGCCCGCGATTTGCCAGTTTTGTGCCCTTAAAAATGAACGACCCATTAATACACAGCTTCGGCGCTTAGGTTTTAATTGTTTTGCAACATTTTTGTTAGCATTGAAATTCAGGGCAAATCATTACCATGGATTCCGTTTGAGAAAAAAGGAGTAAAAAGGTCGGAATTACCGACAAATGCAGATCAGAAAGTCGCTGATTATCTGCAACCTTGTGAATGCGCGAAACATGCTTTTTCCACCAAATAATATATGATCAATCTTTGTTTAAAGGAGCGGAGAAGCGAGCACTGTTCTGACGACTATAGTTTTTTATGCATTTTATCGCGCATGCCGCGTACGGCGCATCATTTCATTGCGTAATCGATAACGACCGCTATGTGGCGGCGAAACGGATCAGGCTTTATGTTGGTGGTACGCCCAAAAGCATCGCCAAGAATCTCAGCAGAATTGCCCTTCCCGTCCCCCTAAAATGTGCTGTTTGGGAGATGGGATTTCAACAAGCCTGCAAAGTTGTTATTAATGATCGCACCAGTCACAAAGGATGGACCCATAAGTGTGAAACACACTTTCTTCATGAGACGCCCACATATTAAGTGGAGTTTCAAGAACGTTAAATTTTTCCTAAGTGGTGGAATCGTCAGGAACGACTGCGACATGTTTGGTATCGATCGCTTATTTGACCAAACCAAGTCCACCAAGATTTTGGCGATTTGGCAGATTTTTTACGAAAACATTCGGCCGTCCGATTAACGCTCCGTTTCAGCCCTTAGTTTTCAATTATTTTGCAACATTTTTTGATCCATTTAAAAGGAAGGACAAATCATCGCCATGGATTGCGTCGCGCGGATACCTCTTTTGCCTGTCTTGCGTTAATCGAGAAAGTCGTGCGCTGAAATTTGAGAAAAATAGCCGGAAATCGATCGAATGATCTAAAGCTTTCGATTGCATCAAAGTCGACGGATCCGTATTTTTACGGATCACTTTCTATAAATCGGCTAGGCTCATTAAATTTATGACAATCGCGGTGGTTTTTCGCTGTGTAAAATAGCCTGAGAGACACCCTTGGAAAACTGGTAATCCTACTATCCTACTATATATAAAAAAATAGTGTTTGTGTGTGTGTGTGTGCATTTGCATGCAACTTCCGTCCGTATGTTCCAGTCGTATCTCAATAGGGGAGGAAGTTTGGGGTACGTATGATACGTCATTAGATGCGTAATGGTCATGACACGACTGCACGCATATCAGCTTAGGCAAAAAGTGCTATTTTCGATAT
Organism: Mesorhabditis spiculigera; assembly: GCA_958295435.1. Lineage (NCBI taxonomy): Eukaryota > Metazoa > Nematoda > Chromadorea > Rhabditida > Rhabditidae > Mesorhabditis > Mesorhabditis spiculigera. Next base: position 187,655 of record CATQJA010001122.1, on the reverse strand, counting down.
TAAAATTAAGTTTTTGTGAAAATCTCGGGAACCCACTTTGTTAGGAATCAATTAGCATACACCGGAAGTGGGGAGAGCCTAAATAAAGGGGTGAAGGGCGAGCGCTTTTCATTTTCTATTCGGGGCGTCGGCTCGAATTAGGCAAAGTGTAGAATATCATGGGGGGCTAGGCGGGGCCAGGGGTGAAAAGCCGCGTAGCGGCTTTTCGACCCTGGTTTTACTGAAAAAGTCAATTCAGTCAATGAAATTGGACCAACTATTAACTAATTCCATGAGCAAGTTTCCATGCCAATCGTCAAAACACCTTTTGTTTGACCCTGGTTCGTTAACGGGGGGTGAGGGTGGGGTTTAGCCTATGGGAGAATTTTTTTTCGATAGGCTAAACCTCTCCTCCCTACCTTTCCTTTCCTATGCCTACACAAACCAGACGAGGTTGCATTTGACCGATTCAAATTGGCCAACCGAAGCGATTCAAGCATATCGCTGAAGCAGTCTCCGCCGAGTATTGATACCTTTGTTCGCCATTCATATACAGCTAGAGATTAACGGATTCCGGCACGCAGACAAAACCCACATTCACGAAACATCAAATTATTTCACACATCAATCAAACCACACTTAACCCTATTTTTGGCCAATCGGTTTCCAGACAAAATGCTCTGAGATGTGGAGATTTAGGCCCGTAGATACCTTTAGCTTTGCAACAAACGAAACCCATACGTTTTCGAAATCTCAAGGCTTTCGCTCGCGTGAACGTCGAGCAACTTACGCCCGGCCTTATGCCTCGGACCAGTTTTATGAGGCGGTTCGGCCTCGTGTTCAATTTATGAAATTAAAGCTCATATTCGCTTTCAAAGGTAGCGTGATAGGCACCTTTCGACACCATATTATACACCATAATCTCCCGATACGTTCAATTTTACTGGAAAATCCAACGCCGCACATGCATTGAAGCATTCCGAGGGCAGGATACCGTTAGAATCCGCGAAGCATCGTTTTTTTTGATTATGGTTTGTTAGGGGGGAGGGGGGGATGGGAATTTATCGAAAAGGGACGCCCCCCGCCCACTTCCTCTCCCGTTGCAATGCAATTCGGAAAGGTTGAAAACCCCGGCAAAGTTGGATGCATTAAAGGCTTCCGATTCGTCAGCTAGCTTTGGAATTTTTGCAACATATCTTTTTTCGTTTCTGGATCTATTTAATATGAATTTCTCCTCGCTGGACCTTTTTGAAAAATCGTGAGGGTGAGCGAGAGTGGCAATGAGAAAGGCAGTGCGTGTGAAGTTGAGCGAGATCCAGAGCGAGCGCGAGAAAGAGAGAGAAAGAGAGAGCGAGATCGAATCGAGAGCGAGAGCGAGAGAGAGAGGTAGAGATAGATAGAGAGTGCGAGAGAGAGAGGGAGAGTTTGAGCGAGAGTATGACTGAGAACGAGCGTGGGAAGACTAAGAATACGTCATAGAGAGTGAGAAAGCCATAGAAATAGGATAGAATACAACGCGATACGCCTTCGCCAGCGCCAGCACCGCAGCCATTTTAAAGGGACGGTAACCACACATACCTGGTGGTCCAAGGGGTCCGGGTGGCCCCCCTCCGCTTGCAATCGCTGGTTGGCCATCATTTCCGGGTCCTCCAGGTGGTCCAGCCGGGCCAGGAGGCCCAGGTGGCCCTGCCGGACACGGCTTACATGGTGGATGAGCCATCCCCTCGCAGGGCATCATCGTCGATTTTCCGTGCGTTCCTATAAGTATTATTTAAATTAACAGAAGGCCAAAGTTATTGTATTCAAAAGCTGATTATTTTCACAAATCGGATGTTCTAATTTTAAGCTAATTTAACTTAAAATTAATTTGAATTGAGACTAATATAAATTTAAGTAATTCAATTTAAACTAAGAAAAATTTAAGTGATTAAGCTTAATTCAAAATAGATAGTTCCTTGCCGCCATGGTACAATATCGTTGGGCACAAAGAAGCGCTTTGGCTATTGGATGAAAGATCATTTTTACACCCTTTTTCGCGGAGCTTGTGTTTCTGTTTCGCCTATTGGGTACTGTCACAATTATCCAATTTTTATATTATAAATAGAGTAAGTGTTTTACGTGTGGTTTTTTGTTATTCTTAAATGCAAGTACTACGTATTGTTATTAAAAAATACAAAATTATCGCATTTTCGTCCAAAGTTTTATTTCTTAAATTTTTGGAGAGTTTTCCATGTGAAATCTAGCTAAAACTAAATTAAAACCCTATCACAAGTTTTGATTGGTTACGCTCAGTCCAAAAAAATGCCTAACGTCATAGTAATTAATTTAATGGTGTTTTTGGTAAATTTAGCTATTTAGATATTTCGAATGGCAAGCCATTAAAAAAGTTCGAGAATTTTTGAATTTCAGTGGAAAAACCTATCTTTTCTATAGTATTTACAAAGTTTGTAAAGTCTTGACGATTAGGAATAGTAAAAAAACAGTTTAGAAACATTTCCTCGATTTCTCTTAGGAAAATTTGATCCAAGGGGAAAAATGCCCCCCGATAATGCCAAAGTACCACGGGCCGCAAAAAATAGAAAGATATAATGCAAAATTTTACAAAGGATTGTTCCATTCCCTTTAATATAGCTTTAAAAACCCACCATGCATTCCATGAGCTCCTGGCCTACCGGGCTTGCCGGGTCTTCCGGGCGTTCCGGCGGCTCCTGGAGGTCCTGGTTTGCAGCAGTTTCCACATCCGGCGCCGAATCCGGAACCGGCTGCTGAACCGGATCCACTTCCGCTTCCGGAGTATGATCCAGCTGCGCTTTCACTTCCGGAATGTATACTCGAAGCTGTTCCGCTTCCGGAAGCATGTCCAGATGCGGAACCAGGTCCTATTCCATGCCCGGATCCGGATAGATCGGCTAGGGTTTGTCCGCCCGGGCCAACCAAATCTGGCCCGTGTTGTCCGCCATTAGCATGTCCACTTCCGCTTCCAGTATTGTACGTCTGCGGCCCCGGGTTGTATGCCTGAATCGAAATTTCGTTGATTTAATTTCAATTACTTGACTTATTCGATTACCTACTATACTAACTATCCCAGCAACAATGAAAATACCCAAATTCAATTATGAAACTTTCATTTTTATCGCATTTTTTTAACGGGAAAGGCGCTGTGAAAAAGACACATTGCCCCGGCAAGCAAGGGAACTAGTTCAAAACATGCTTGTGGCCGGAAAATGATCGGAATTCTCGAAAAACAAACATGTTTTTCCGTCGACAAAAATGGGTCTTTGTATATTTCCCGCCCTCTATCGAATGGCATTTGCAAATTAACGAAAGTGTTCAAAATGCCGAAAATCGATTCCCTCCGTTTTCATATGTGGAGCAGATAGTTTTCAAGCAAATCAATTTGGCATTGTATTTTGGCTCTAATTCTGAACCCCTGTGAAAGCTAGCGCAATTTTTGTAGACAACAGTGAAATATACATCTTGAAAAGCATCTAAAGTTCTCAAAATGACTTTCCAAATTAAACTCTCGCTTCCATGATGTTTTTCAAAAAAAAAAACAGCCGAAAGCAAAACACGACTTGGGGTACACATAGGATAACGGGGGGAAGTCAAATTTTTGCGATTTTCGATATTTTGAAAACGCGAATCGATAGAACATCAAAAATTATACTAAGAGATTTTTGTACAACGCGAAAAAATGTGTTATAAAAGTTTTATAGTCTAAAAACTATTTTTGAAAACTATGGGCAGCACATAGGGGATAACGGGGGGGGATGATTTCGGCGTTTTGAATATTTTCGATATTTTGAAAATGCCATTCGATAGAGGGCCGAAAAATATACTAAGAGCTTTTTGTACAGCCCGAAAAAATCATATTGAAAAATACTTTTATCAGAAAAAAAGCCCTGTCTTCTCCAATGATATTCTTGGCTTTGCATAATTTTCCCGGATTCGAATGACGAAAAATGAAAAATGCTCTTGCCGTCCCTTTATCTAGGCTACCGCGACTTCCGGTGCATGCTAATTTGATCCTAACAAATTGGGGTGTCCGATTTTCCATGAAAAACTTAATTTTAATGTCGAAAACATCATATTTTGTAAAATCTAATATGCGTGCAGCCATCTCCAGCCCATTACGCACCTAATGACGTATCGAACATATGCCTAAGTACTTCCCTTCTTGAGATACTGCACTGGGTTCACGGTGACGGAAGTTGCATGCAAATGCACACACACACAGACACTATTTTTTTATATATAGTAGGATCCCTGTGATTTATGTATTGGGCTTGACAAGTCGAATCGAGAAGAGTTTCTTTTGGACGACCTCGCTTGATTTTCGTCTTAATAAAAAAATGTTTCACCCACTTACCTGAAAAATTACCAAGCATGACTGGTAGTGGAGCTGCATCAGGTGAAACAGTAATCAGTAACCGTTTAACAAACCTTTTTATCGACTATTATTCTTACATTATTATTGCAATTACAATTATTATTATTATTACATATTACTTCCCTTTTCCATTGTAAATTTTTTGATTGGTTTTGTAATTTTGCCCACCTGTCTGGCCGTCCGGTTCTTCAGCCGCCCGTCAATTTGGCTGATATTCGACCAAATGTCGGTGGCCGAATCCTAAAAAACCCTATTTTTGCATAACTTTTGAAATTTGAGAGGTTACGGCAAATTCTGGCCATCTAAGGTAATTAAAGCGGCGCGTTAAAACAATTCAATAAATATCTGATTGAATTCAATAGATATTCCGTCCCCCTGTAAATTTAATGCTTCAAGAAATTGTGATGTTTACTTTCAAGAAAAGTGTTTTGATTTGAGCCTGATTGTGCGTAGAATTTCTGAAGGTTTCTGAGGTTAGGCCCGCGACAATTTCGTTACTAAATTAAATTAAAAAATTATGTCTGAATTAGTAGATGATTAAATTCGTGATCAAGAATTAAGATATTGGATATTTCGTTACCAAAATTACTTTATTAGTGTTGTCCAAATTTTATGTTTCAATGAATTCCTGGACTGAATTTTTGGCGATAGCACTTAATCTCGAGACCTCTCGATCTCTAATTCTTCTTGATCACCCAAATTTCTTCCTTCAAAAAGCATAAAATTACGAAATCTTATTAGAAAAGCGGGCGAATCAAGATCGGTGAAAGGTAAATGTTTCGTTTCTCTCATATGTACCAAGGAAGTCGAACGACTTTAATTGTCTCGGCATCTATCTCCAATTTCTTTAGTTCCAAAACATGCTTTCCGCATTAAAAATGTTAAAATTTCTTGGATTTCTAGCATGGTCCTTTAATAGGTGATCTCTCACATTCGTTTAAATCCACCATTGCAACGCGAAAAAGTGCTAAACCCAGAGTTTTAAAAAATGCGTGCTAAAATTCCAGTAAAGGAATAATGTTTCGTTTAATAATTATCCGCCTGTAAAGAATCACCACGATAATAGAGTTTTTCTTTCGTTATACGTATCAAAATAAGGTTATCAAAAATTTGATGTTTAAGATCATTAAAGCGGTTTTTTATGGTGCGGCCAAATACACCTTGGACCATCGATTTTTTTTACTCCGTAAAAAATCTGTGGCAACTTAGCGTTTCGTCTTCTCGGGACGCTTTGGAAATACAATCAACTTTAATAGCGCTGTACTTGTTTGGGCTGACTTGCTTTTTGTAGATTCCCACCACGATCGGGTTCCAAAAATCGATTTTTCGAGCAATTCCGTGCTGAATTTTCCGAAGGAGACTGGGTTTGCACCGCAGCGATCCGGCAAAATTTTTCCCAACTACGCTGCGCCGCTATAACAATTGTTGCCTAATTCGATTAATTTAATTTAATTTATCTGCGCAACGAGGCGTTGTAAGTGAAAGCAGCGCAAATTAGGCGTTGAAAGTTTTTCAAAATTTATGTTTCAAAAATTTTTCGAAATACTAGTAAAAAAATAAAATCCAATACTTCGCAATAAATGACCGAATGTCAATACTCCTACGTAGCGAGTTGGCTCGAGATCTTGCGCTATTTTGCCTTGTAAAATCCGTTTAAATTAGCCTAGTCTTGGGGGATTTTCAATAGGAAAACATTTCCGGGATAAAGTAGCGTCGCAGCATCACTTTCACTGGAGCTTTGAAGAGTCTATTCCACCGAAAACCTTATGAAAAACGGATATTGCCGTTTATTTTTGTTGTATCTCGGGAACTACCTTCGCTCTTGGGTCATAACTCAGGATTGTGGTTATTTAGGGTCTGCTACACCTCTGGAACTTGTCCCTAGAGAAAAAATTGAGTAAATTCGGCAAGAAAAACTCAAATGAGGTGAGTGAAAATACAATGTTTCCGTCTACCGTGGGTAGCAGAAAAAATTGGCAAGTGATAATTCTTTTTATTAGTGTTTGTTGGTTTTTTTTTTTTTTTATTTTAGTGATACGCGATGATAGATTCTAAAATTCCCAGTTACCTTGCAATACTGTAGATTTGTGTCGACCATCTTCCTCGCCCTCACCATATACCCATAGACCATTGGAAGGGTGGTGAATACCGACACCATTGCCACAACGCAGAAAAACACTGCGGCCCCGGCCACGAAACGATACGCCTGGAATTAAAAACATTTATTTTACATTAATTTTAATTTTTTGTCATCAGGTTAGATTCATTATAATTCTAGTTTTAAGTAATTCTATTTTCAACGTTCCTTACATTACAAGTTGTTAATAATAATCATTATAATGCCCTTGACTCTCACGAAAAATCAAAGTAGACCAATATTTCGGGAAATTACTGTTAAAAATTGTTTCGGGAATTTTTATTAACCGGCCGCGAAACATATTTTTTACCCAAATTTTCGCCATTTGGCATTTCTTAATTCTTCATTTTTAGCTCTATGCTAGCTTTGAAAAAAGACTAAAAGCGGGCAAATAATGCTTATTCGCCAAGATTATTTGTGAAAGATGAATTTAACAGTTGGTTAGATCGAATTTCCTTCAAATTCCGTTCCGAATTCCGAATTCGATCTTCAATAGTTATAGAAGCTGCGTATATTTATAAATTTGTGCCTTAATATTTAAATCCAGAAAATAGCAGTATCCTAAATTGGAAAAAATTAGTGTTTCAAGAAGATATCGATGGGCGAGCTCTTAATTTGTCGCATTCTCGATTAGGGTCCTTCCTATTTCACGAAAAAATCACTGCGGCCTCCGCGAGCAAACGGTATGCCTTGGATTAAAAACCTTTTTTCATAAGTTTACAATGTTTAATTTTTTGTCGGCCAGTGAAAGCTGTTTTCCAAAACTCTATCTTCAACATTCCATCATTATTATGTTGCTCTGTATTCCGCGGAAAATTATGTGGCAACGCGCAAGGCTAATCTCCACGTCGCCCTTTTCGTATTTTTTAACTAATGCTGAAACATCATTTTTAACGCAATTTTTTCGTTTTGCATTCCTTAGCTTTCATCTTTCTTAATTATTGCAAAAGCTTAAGGCAGGGCATCATGTCATGGAGTACTCGAGGGCTAGTTATTAAAAACAAACATTTTGAACAATAGATATAATTCCTTTGGTATCGCATTTTTCGATAAAAATTGGTGTTTCACGAAGGTTCAAGTGTGTTTGCTGATCCAAAATTGATCATGCCAGGCTCTTAAACGCCGTACAGAACCTACGAACATTTTTTAGTTAATGGACTACTCTGTATTGAATTCGGTTCAAAATTTTGTTGGGGAGCAAAACCGTGATCAATTATTACCCAGCTAGAAGGAGTATCAATTCTTCCTGAGACCAGAAAATTTATGAAACGTCGTGATTTGAGTCTGGAAGAACCAAAAGTTACTAGAATAAGTAACTAATATAGCTTATTATAGAAAAATTCTTAGGAAGCTGAGCATACAAACTTCAAAGAAATTGGTGTTTCGAGAAGATATCGCGTGCCGAGCACTTAGTTTGTCATAATTGACTCTTGGTCTGTTGTTGCTGTTCTAGAGCCTATTGTAACACAGGCCTTTAAGGTTATCCTAAAAATTGAATATGCAGAAATCTGATCAGAAATCAAATTGAGTAACGGATTGCTGCGTATTGGATGCGTTTTTTATGATAGCACAATTGTAAACCATAAATGATCGTATTGAGAGGGTCACATATTTTTTACTTCCGTGGTTTATGGAACATGGTTTTTCCAACCCTTTGCAAAACGCCCGGATGGTCACTGGAGTTTTCCCCGATTAGACATCTTGATAGCTGTGGAAATCTAGTTATTTTATAAACTAAGTTGTTGTTCTAAAAATCCGTGTCTTTCCTGACTTATCTTTTGAGACCGAAAATTATTTTTGAGAGAAAGGGAAATTTGTTCCCCTTGGATGCAGAAGTTCACAAAACCGTAGAAATATATTAGTCCCCGCGAAAGCATGAATCATAATTTTTAAATGCATTTAAATTTTCACTTGATTTTGGTCCCTTAAAATGGGATTTCTTGTGTATTTGAAGTAATAATGATTACAATAAACTACAGAAAAAATACAAATAACGTCAGGGCTAGGAGGATAAAACAGCAAATTTTTACTATTCTAGGTTATAAAATGAAAAATACCTTAATCTTCGCCTCGATGTCGCCCATCTTGGCTGGGATGGTAGCGAAGTAAAAGAAAAGCCGAGGCGCTCAGATTACCGCCTTTTTATGCCTTACGTTGATGACATGGGGGTGGGGGAGTGGATAATCCTGCCTTGGGGCAACCTTAACGGGCAAACAATGTGATAGCCGGCGGAAACTGGTTATCGTATCGCTCTCTCTCTCTCTCTCTCTCTCTTTATCTCTCCCTCTCTACTCCCCTATCTCCCTTCTCTCTAACTGACTCACTGTCCGAACAATGAATGCTATGTCAAGATATCTGGTTCGGATGTAGTCACTGATTAAAGGCAGCGTGCCAGCAACCGAAAAATTTTGAACGGGATCGGGAATTGAAAGACAGCTCTGTTTCGGCCCAGGCTATAATTAATGCTAAATTTAAATTTTAAGCAAATCGTTGGATTTTACCGCTTAAAACCCACCGCAAGTTTCTGAAGCATCAGAAAAAGTGGTGTTTCATAAAATTTTATAGTTTGGTATTCAGTTTTATTCTAATCGGCAAAACTGATTTCTCCACTAGAACTTCACAAAAAAATTATAGTAAGTCGGATTTCCAAAGCAAAAGTTTCTGTTTCTGCTAAGTACTGGGCTCCTGGGGGTGGTTGTGAGCAGTTTGGACTTTTAGAAATCGGGTTAATTGTTCACAGCCCGAAAACAATACGTTTGTCTGGCTAATACAACCCCTTCACCTGGGGTTGTATAAAAATAGAATCCCTGGGATTTTATTAGGGAATTACGGCACCTGCTTTTATTAACGATTACATACATACCAATTTACTGGCTGAATAATTCTAACAACCTACATGCTGGAAAAAAAGTTTCATCAAATTCCCGCTTCTGCGGTGGGACCTGTCTTTAATATTGCAGTTTTCATTGGTTCAAAGGTTAATTAGGCAACATTTAATTAATGTCGTCTACTTTAGGCTCTTCTAAAGCTGGAAATTCGAGGTTGTAATTCCCAGTAAAATTGCAAGTGCAGGCACGGACATTCGTTCGGCTCATACAGCGATTATTTAGTTGGTAGCTAGCGCCAGGGCGGCCGATTTTTCAAACACAATTTGCTGACTTTTTGGACGTCAATGGGGAGAATTTTAGGTGTTTCTGCCAAATATGAGCCATCATTTTCTGACATTGTTAAGCAGTAAGTGCTGCTTAGTTTGTCCGGGCCTTCCTGATCCCTTCACACAACTATCAGCTTGGAAAGAAAGTAACGGCACAAAATCTTGAATCGCTGGTAAAACCCGCAGGAACGTCCGATTTGTAAGTTTTGATATGGCATATTTGGTGGATCTTCGGATGCTCTATCACGATACGCCCCTGAAAGTGTCTAAAAACTGACGTGGGCGAAGATACAGACCTCGTAGTTCAGTAGAAAATTGAGGAAAGCTTCCAAGCGAGATATCTCTGCATCCGCATTTTTATAATGATACCGTTAACACCAATCGAAAGCCCTCGAGGAGTAGATATCGATAGATGTTGAGATCATCAAAACGTCCGACACTGGATGGCCGAGATATGGCCCAAAATCAATACATTTTCGACTTTGGTTCTAAAGCTGAAGCAAACGTAGCAGGCTTTTGGCCTGCGCCGGCCAAAATGTATGGGATTTCGAGAAAAGTTCTAAAAAGTGGACCAAATAGGGGGTATATCTGCCATCCACTGTCCGATTTTGATGATCTCAACATTTATCGATATCTACTCCTCGAGGATTATCGATTGGTAAGCAAAGTATCGTATGCAAATGCCTGTATGCAGAGATATCTCGTATGGGAGCTTGACCCACTTTTCTGCGAAACTTTGGAGGCCTGTATCTCGCTTCATGTCAGTTTTTAGGTGCTTTGACGGTCGTCTTGTGATAGAGCATCCGAAGATCGATATCACTAAAACATATATAAAACGTTCAGATCGGATCGTTCCTGCGGGTTTTACCAGCGTTTCAAAGATTTTGTGCCATTACTTTCTTTTCCAACCTACATGTTTCCGCCGAGATGTAGCTCCAGCCAGTTTTCTTTGTCTGGGATTAGTTCCACCTCATTGAGCCTTCTTGTGAGATTTTTCTTGTGTTAAAATGGATTTATGCTTAGTTTATCCGAGAGCGGGTGATTTATTGCTTGATTCCTTTCAAGGAGTGGACAAGGCTTGTTGTTATCGATTTGATGGAGCTGAATTCCTGAACCGTGCCAAACAACGCACGCTGCCTGTCTTTAAGTGCGTAATCGATTACGACCGTAAAATCCGAACTCCGTCAGGCAGGCACGATGCGTGTCCCGGTCCGACAAAAATCTTTGGGTGACAGAACATATAAGACCCCTAAAACGCATCTAAATAAATTTGTAAGGAATGTTGACAATGTTGAAAACACAATGTTTCAGCGGCCTCCAGTGACCCTGTCCCTCCTCTCCACCTCAACCCTGCGAGCCGCCAGCCCAAATTCGTGGGATGCCAAGCCGGCGGTGGTTTTATTACAGGTAAAATTGCAACAACTTGTTAAAGGGATAGGGGCGGCATAAGTCAATCGATTACGCGACGGGAAAGAAAATGTCTCTCCGCCTCTCCCCTCGGGCCCCCTCTCTCGCCACTGCATCTGTTGAAGGGGGTTCAACATATGCCGTCCTCATCTATTTGACAAATATAGCTTTAATTTTGTTTTAAATATACTTTTTAGGGTGTAACGTTTTTTTATATTTTTTTTTTTGCTAGGTGAAACCCGAATTATACGGCCCAAATGTTTTTGGTTTAGGATGGAGCCTGCAACATATTAATTAACACTGGGCTGCCGAGTCAGGGACCAGAGATCGTTGAAGGTATGTGAAACATTTTGTTACTATTTTTTAAATACGTGAGATACTTTACCTTTAGCGTTTTCCGATGGTAAATAAGTATTTTTGTGTTTCCTCTAATTCTTGTATTTTTTTTAAAATGATCATACCCTAGTCCTGACTAGTTACAAAAGCTTTTTGTTATTTTCCACAAATCGTCAGCGGCGCGTGCGCGTTGCGTGTGCCGCGGGTAGCGGGTGCTGCAAATGCCATCCATTTCCCTCAAGCCAACAATTTTGCTCATTAAACGTTGCTATAATTTTCCAGCCACGCTTAGTTGCGAAACACATTTTTGTAAGTGAAAATTGGTACTAGACTGTTAGCGGGGGACTAATTTTTGTTTTTTCTTTCCACATGTTGAAAATACATAATGTATGTTTATCAGGGTTTTAATAATTCCGGCTGCTATAACGCTGGTAAAAAATGTGAAAATACTTTAAAATTCGAAAAGTTTTACGAGCTTTTTTTACAACAACAAGGGGTTTATATTTCGCTACAGGACCGTAAGGAATTACTTTTAAAAATCCGACTCCCCCCGCTAACAGCCCAGCACCAAAAAAACCTAAATGTATCAGAGTCCTGAAAATCCATGCCCTGGCTTTCCTGCTACTTTGATACAAGTCGATGATGGCTTTCTGCTAATAGCTTTAAATGATTGATTGTAAAACCGCGATTGATTACGGAATGGTGTTTCAAAAATTAGTCTGCCAAATTTCACAAATTTGGAGACATTGCGTTCCACCAGGCTTATTAAAAAGATTATAACACCATTACCGTACTCTACACTAGTGTTCATAATTATAAAGGCAGTCGAATTTTTTGAAAAATCTAAATTCGTAGCGGGTTTCAGGAAAGCTTTCTTTTGCAGAAAATACCCCAATTACATATGAAATGTGCACAGTGCCGCCGTTTCCCGGCTGAATCCCGGTTAAAAGGGCTTTTGTCGGCCAAAGAAAGACTCGACTCCCCGAACCAGACAAGTTCCAGGTTTGGTGTCGACCCCTTGAAACTGATTTTTGATTTGGTCAGCCTATTCCCCCTGGCTTAAACGTCAATGAGAATATCTGGCACTTCATGATTAACAATTTCTACGTCGGGCTTAAGGCTTGGCGAGCAGGAACTGGCGTTTTTTTAGCGTCTTTCCTTGTTTGGCGGAAAAAATTACTCGCAATCCTTGATTAGTGCTTGGACCAACGTCTCTTTCATCTGTTTCAGTGGAACATTACTGCCAAGGTTATTGAAAAGAGTTTCTAACAACCTGATATCGATTTCCGAATTTTAAGAATTTTTTTACATAGAGTGCCTTTATAATTATGAACGTTTTCCAAACACCATTTTCGACAAAAAGCCTCACAGAGAAATGGCTCGCCCCAGAATGTAAAAATGGATTTGATATTTGAATTTCAGATGTAATTGGGGTATTTTCTGCAAAAGAAAGCTTTCCTGAAGCCCGCTACGAATTTAGATTTTTCAAAAAATTCGACTGCCTTTATAATTATGAACACTAGTGTGGAAGGTAACTTCAAATTTAATGCAGGTTTTTACATACCAAAGATTAATTTCCAACCCATTTTCTTGTCGTTTCAGAATTAACGTCTCGACGAATCTTCGACGCGCAATTCACCGTGGCCACCTCGCCGCATCTGCAGTTTAGCGGCAATCTGAATTTGTTCCCGAATGCCCAGATTATTGGTTGGTATCTGCGGAAAATTCGTTTTGATTTTAAGAAACAGAGAAATCTGGAAAAGCAATACTACCGCGCCCGGAATTAACAAAAAAGTGTTGCGCGGAAGGACCATTAAAACTTGCAACACGATAAGCTAATCTGCATGCTTTTCAGCGATCTAATCAAAGTTTTTGTCGATGGTTTAGAATCAAAAATCGAATCAAATCAATTTTCTGAGGAGATTTTTAATCATAACCAGGGTTGAAAAGCCGCTTCGCGACTTTTCAACCCTGGCCCCGTCTGATCCCATGATTTTCTTCACTTTGCATGATTCGCGCGATTTTCGATGACAAAAAATGAGAAACGCTACCTCTCTTCCCTTACTTAGGCAACCGCAACTTCCGGCGTATGCTAATTGTTTCCTAACAAAGAAGGTGTCGAATTTTTCGACAATAACTTAATTTTAACGTCGAAAACAGCAAATTTTTGAAAATTTTATTGGTGTGCAGTCATCCCAAGGCCATTACGCACCTTATGACGTATGAAACATACCCCTAACTACCCGCTTTATTGAGATACTACTGGAACACGCTGACGGAAGTTGCATGCAAAGTGGCACGGACACACACACACACAGACACTATTTTTTTATATATAGTAGGATTAATGCCAGAAGTAAAAATTAACCAATTTTGCTGGAAAGTTAGCTACTATTTTTTCATACCGTGAGAACCGAACAATAGTTTTGATTCGCTGAGTATTCTAAAAATTTTTAGCGCCCTGAAATAAACGGGAATAAATACTATTAAAAAGAGTATAAAATGTTTAAAAATCAGTTGACTGTGGTATAAACTATAAGTAAAAATGTTTCTGGGCGAAAGTTGTATAAACTTGAACTTGAGAAGTTAATCCGCCACCCTTCTTTCTTTGCCTGCTTGAAATTTTTCGCCATTTCAGTACAGTACCGTGAGGAAGAAAAAATATATACCTACCAATTTTACACATACTCATATTCACAAACACAATAAAATGCCATTTTAAACTTTCAAATGATTAATTTTTATAGAAATTCGAACGTTTACTTCGGAAAATTCTGGTTAAACTAAACTGTTTAAATTAACTGCAACAATGTTTCAGACTTTGAGGTATTGACTAAACCAGACAATGTTGTATGCTTCTTGTTTGCGATAAAATTTTTAATGATTTTTAGTTTTAGCATTAAATCATAATAACTGCAGCTGGTAGAGTTATATGGAATAACGTTAATTAAAAACAATAGAAAAAGTGTTACTTTAACCAGTTCACGGTGCTAGAATTTTTTTTGAAAAAAATGTTTTGGCGCTCTCTAGTTAAACCTTACAGCCAGGCAAGCTAATCCAGCCTGATTACCACAGGAGTCTCTTGAAGTCAAAGCCTGTCCGGATTTTGGTAAAATGCGATGACGCTAAAAATATATGCCTATCAATTCCCATACCTTTATAGCGCCGTATTATATTGGCGATACCTTTGCTATAAAAATTGTCCAAGCTAAAAACTTGGATAGATTAATTTGTTTTCTTAGCTAAAAAAGTGTAGTATTTCATTGCATAAAACTGCTGGTTTCTTCCACTAGTTGCCACGATGTTTCAATCCTTCGGGCATTCTTTAGTGATCAGAACTGGGCAATAAGGATGCGTATGTACTTGGGTGTAAAAAAATGTTTAGCTATCCGAATTTGTTCCCGAATGCCCAGATTATCGGCCTGTATGGTAGGCAAAATAAGGTTAATTTTTAAAAGACCAGTATGGCTTCAAAATCAGATGACGAAACGTAGTTAAAAAAATGTTTCCCGACACAGTATTTAAAAGTTATCACTCCACTAAATAATCTCCACAGCTGCCTGGAACCGAAGTTTTTGTCGGCAGGTCAGATTCGTGGTAATTTCCATTTCAATTATTGTTTAGGGCCCCTTCAATAAAAATTTTTTGAACGTTATAATTAACAACAGATTTAAAAAAAATTACAACGGGTATGACAATGAGAATTCTTGGAAATTTATCAGCTAGCCGGAACAATGTTTCAGTCCTTGGGATATTGATTTTCCATAAGGAATAACCAATTGTTTCTCTCGCTGAGCATTATAAATTTTTTTGACGCTCTGAGGTTTAGGGGAAAAGTTTGGTAACAAATAGAACATTGTTAGTTGTAGATTTATAAAATTGGTATAAAAAATACATCAATTGACCGCGCTAAAAACTCATTTCGAAAAATGTTTCATCGCCGTATAGGCCAAAAACTAGCTTGACAAGCTAATCCTCGTTTTCGCTTTCTGGCGGTCTGAGTGATCTGAGGTTATCGGTTGGTATATTAGGAAAAGTGATTTCGGTTTTAAAGAAAAAGTAAAGGAGCCAAAAATCAATAATAAAAAAATGTTTCGCGTCCGGATGAGTCAAACTTACGACATCACAACCTATTCGTCCATTTTTGTTCGTTGATCTTCTTAAAATCGACGTTTTGGCGAGAGATTATATTCGGAATATCCAATTTAATTATTTTCTGGGGAAATTTACGACGATTAGGAATTACGGAAATCCTGGCCGAATCGAGGCTTAATGGGAATTTAACAACTGGTCGGAAAAATGTTTCAGGCCCTTGGGATAGTGGTTTGCCGTCATAGGTCAGTAATTTGTATACGATTTGTTTGTACGAATTGTTCCTGGATACTACAAAAGTTTTTGGCAATATTAACCTGTTTCTGATTGTCAAGCTTATTCGTTTTCATATTGAGCGGAGTAAGCTAATTTTTTGTAAGATAGGAAAGGATTAAAATTAAAAAACTCCGTTGACGGCACGAAAGATTTTTCAGAAATAAATGTTTCCCGATAATGTAATATGCGTCATGTTCCAAAATCGGGCCGTCAATGAGCTGCGAACTGATATAACATGCTTTAATCCCAGTTTAGGACAAGGAGATTCGGGTCATTTTTTTTATTGGTTACTCGCCATATTGTGCCCAAACCATACGCGATATTTTTAAGTCGTTGCTTTCTGTTTTTACCCTTGAAATTTATTTCTGAGTGTGTTAATGAGAAATTTGGAGTTTGAAAGCTTTTCAGAATATTAAAAAATTGGTGTTTCACGTCATGGTTTACAAGCATTTCATAAAACGCAATCAATTAATTATTGGATGGCACACAAAAATTTATTTTTAGCTGGCCGCTGGCACGCGCGTGACACGAAGATGACGCGCTGGAATACGGGATTGGTAGGTATTTAAAAATCCAATTTTTTAGTAAGCTAAATAAAAGATGACCCTAGAATTAAATAAAACACAATAGCGACTATATTGTTTTTTGCTAAAACATAAATTTTCAAAAAATTTTTTGTTGCTTTCGATAGTTCTTTTTTAGGGCTACCGTATGGACTTGTGCTCACAATCCACCTACACTATTCCAACGCCAGGTAAATTTTCTAATTTAATTAAAAAAAACTTATTTTTAAAGGCCCTTCTGAAGACGCCATCACGGTATTTGCCACTAATGTCCCTGCGATGGGTACCGTTGCGATAGTTGGTAAGCTTTAAAAATATTTAAATTGCGATAAACCCTGAAAAAGCCTTGCCGATTATAAACTCGTAATTCTTTAGTTGCCGTAAAAATCTATAAGTTATCATTTGTATGTTACAAAAATGGAAGGATTTCTGAAATATTTTTCATTGGCAATGCGAAGTTGCGAGTACAGGATGTCCCAAACCCCCCTCGGCATTTGGCCGTCTTCCATCCAATCGGGACCAAATTTTTACCAGCGATGGGGACCCAAAAAGCTATGTGCAGCCAAATTTTCTAAGCAAAATATTCTAAAACAAAAAAGTTATATCGAAGTTAAGGTTTATTTTGCCAATTTCACTAGGATCTTGATGGATTTGGACCTCGAGATGTTTAGCAAAAATGAAGAGGGCACTTTTTTCCACCCGGATAAATTTTTAATTTACAAAAATTACGTCTAACTTGGTACTTTTCATCATTTTTTATTATCAAAATTGACAGAAACCGACCAGAAAATGACGATTTTTTTGGAAAATTACTCAAAATTGACATGCTAATTGCGAAAACATGGTCAAAAATAGTACCACCGTTTCCCAAAGAGCAGTTTTTTAGCAATAACTTTTTTGTTTTACAATATTTTGCTTAGAGAATTCGGCTGCACATAGTTTTTATGGGTCCCCATCGCTGGTATTTTGGTATTGGTCCCGATCGGATAGAAGACGGCCAAATGCCGAGGGGGTTTTTTTTTGGGACACCCTGTAGTTTATTAAATTCTTAGTTTTTACGGGCGGTCCGTATTTGTATCTCTCTCATTTCCTTAATTTTTCCTTTTTTTACCTTTAGGGCGATATTTATAAATCGATTTGAAAATCATAATTCGGTTCTTGGGCATTATCGGGGGGAGGAGATTTATCAGCCGGCAAACCTACCTGATCTTGCAATTTTTCTAATCGAAATAGAGGAAGGTTTGCTAAACGGTTTTCTTTTGCTGTTCTTAAATGCAAAATTCAAAAAAAAATTGATTTTTGGGCCCAGATTTCAAATTTTTAGAGTTTTTATTGTTTCCCACCTGAAATATAGATAAAATTTACTAAAACCACTATTAAAACACTTATTATTAGGTAACTGGATATTTCTGGACTTATACAAAAAAATCTGTTTTCGATAAACTCCCCCCTGCTAATAGAAGAGAACCCACACAATATAGAAATGGCCGGATTTAATACAATTTTTAGGACTATTATTCCCGGAGGCTGAGCCACTCGAGCGGATATCCACTCTCTGGACTACCAATGTTGCAAAAACCGTTCAGTCGCGTAGAATTGTGAGTTTCAAGGGAAACTATCGAGAAAACGCCTCACAAAGGCGTTATTAGGGCGCATGCATTTGGCGTACAAATCATTTTTGCACAAAAAATTTCCGGACAAATCGGGACGAAAACAATGGCGTATGCAGATGTGTCTTGGTGAAGTTTGCTTTGATGGGCGCGGCGAGGGAGGGGAGAGAGAGAGAGAGAGAGAGAGAGAGAGAGAGGGAGAGAGAGAGGATGTGTGTGTGAGAGAGAGCAAGAGCGAGATATATAGAAAGAGAGAGAGAGAGCGAGAGGGGAGAAAGCTAAAGCCCATTTAAGGTGCCACTTTTAGGTAATCTGCGCAGCGGATTGGATCCAACCGGCCTATGGTATGCCATTCCCCGTGACACCCGCGATGCGCGATCAAGCCGGATGTACAAAAAGATTGTTTCAATAAATTATCATTACCAAGGAGATACAGTGCACTTATTCGGTGCGAATTTTGGCATACATTTGTATAATCATAAGGAACGATAGACTTTGCTGATTAGACTAACCTCGCCAGATTGGCTGGGCCAGTTACCGAACGTT
Source organism: Mesorhabditis spiculigera (assembly GCA_958295435.1). Taxonomy (NCBI): domain Eukaryota; kingdom Metazoa; phylum Nematoda; class Chromadorea; order Rhabditida; family Rhabditidae; genus Mesorhabditis; species Mesorhabditis spiculigera. The sequence goes on along the minus strand of CATQJA010001122.1, from coordinate 169,165 downwards.
CTCATTCAACAACCAGCGCCCAAAACCCGCTTCGCGGGCCTTGGGCGCTGGAATGCGGCCTTTGCATGAAAAGTTTGACTTTCTGATAGCTTGGGTCCTGCGGACCCCCCCCCGACCACACGCGCGAGTGCAACTGGCAAGAATGAGGAAGTTTGTATTTTTTCGCATTATGCAAATTAGCCTTCAGGTACCCCAAAAATGAATAAAACCGCCTTTAACTTTGTAAACTTGTATTTTATCGAAATTCTGAAAACGCCATCGGAAACAGAAGGGTCGATTCCTCCGGGTGACGGAGAATTGGGGCGTTTTGGACACGGGAAGGCCCTCAAATCGGGCCTCGAAAGTGACATCCACACACACACACACATATACACTCCAAAATTATATAAGGTAGGATGAAACCCTGTTTTTAGTTCCCTCCAAATTCCAAGTTTTTTCCTTCGAAAAATTCTTGAAGTTTAAATTCAGGTCAAAAACTTGTTCTTAAAATGACTTTAATGTTTGGGTGTAGTAGTGGCTTCTTATAACAAAAATATTTTAACGGGGTTAGCGACATGCGATACGCGCATTCCGGTTGTTCGAATTAGTCTTCACACAACTTTTGAGCATTTCATTTTGCATTGAAACATTTTAATTTTTCGAATAAAAATCCTCGATTTTTGAAAGATAGTGAACCTAAATATTCAATCGAGGCTAAGATTTTTTACAGAAAAATAATGTTGATGTTTCAGGCATTTCAGACATTTTTTCGTTTTCTAAACAAATATGATGATTTCATGAGGTCGACTAAATTTCCGGGCCCGATTTTTAATATGCGTGCATCTCTTTTTTGCGAAGAGACATTTTCCTAAAATCTATGTTTTTGATTGCAAGTTACACTTGATCTGATTGCAAGATATAAGAAATCAATATTCGTCTAATTACTTATAAAAAAATCAAGGTTACTGTCAAATTAAGGCGAAACATTTTATTCAATTTTATGTTTCGGTTCTATTAGGGTTTTTGGTAAAAAAATTAATTTACTATGTCGGTTAATAAAATAACTTCACTAAAAATAAGAAGTGGCTAGTGGATGTGTACACACAGCTACAAAGAACGCCAACATTTGCTAATGCAAAGAAAGTTTCTAAACCCAAAAATCTGAGAATTATTTATGAATTCTTTTACTATAATGAGCACCAATGACAATTGCGATCCACCAAAAAAACAGCGGCGCTGAGCGGTTATAGACAGCCAAGCACTTTTCAATTTTACGGTTTTTATGGAGCGTTGTTTCATAAAAATCCGTTAAAGCCCGTTAAAACAGCGGAACCTCAATTTGCTAGTGCGTAGCCTTCATTTGTCGTTTTTTTCTTGAATCCGTAGCATCATTTTTGGCTTTATTTCCTTACAGTCCAGACTTTTTTGCTTTTTAAAAGATACCAGGGTTGAAAAGCCGCTACGCGGCTTTTCACCCTTGGCCTTTGCGCGGGGATCTTAAGCCGTTGGGCACTTTGCAGAATTCTAGCGAATTAGTGCCAACCTTTCTACCTTAACAATCACAAAAGCGACCGACTGAGAGCGTGACAAAATCCAAAATGAGCCTCCTAGGGCCTAGTATGCAAATGAGGGCATTTCCATATGTTTTTAAAACACTAAAATAAGGTATAAATCGTCATTTTCTTAAGAATCTGATAAGCGTGCAGTAATCTACGCCCGCGAATACCCCTAAATATCTTTCGACTGGGCCCGAAAAACCTTCCCCCTTCGCGATATCTTGGTAACCCGGTTTTTTCGAGTCATTTATGCAAAGTGTCCACAGACACTACTTTTTTATATATAGTAGGATTAAATCGGGATTGAATCGATTGTAAAATGAGGAAAAAAAAGCAAAAAAGATGTAGTTTGATGACCTCTATACAATCAATTCAAATCAAAAATCAAAAATGACAAATCAAATCCACAATCAACTAAAAAATACAACAAAACGGCTACTTAAAAAAAATATTTTTTTGTAAATCTTTCTAAATCGGGATTGAACAGTTTTTCCCTATACACAAAAATGTGTTTGGCAGGTCTACCGGTTGAATAGCACCATTAACCCTGCCGGATCTTCTTTTTGCAATGAAACATTTTAATTTTGCTTAACACATCAGCTTCTTGTTTTTAAAGTATTCTATCGGGGCTAAATATTTTCTTCTTACGATGGCTATTTTAATGTTTCAGGTATATTAGTGGTTTTCATAGGTAATTATAATCCAATTCACTCGAACCTCTTTCCGACCCACCAAAAAAACAGCGGCGCCGGGCGCTTATAGACAGCTGTGTACACGTGGCAACAATGAACGGATGAGGCCAGGCCCCAGCAATTCATTATTATAACCGAGGTAGTGGGTGGATTCCGACGTTCTCGCCAGCCGGCCGACCCTTCAGAAACCCGAGATGCGCTTGCTGGCCCCTTTAATCTCAGCGGTGCTGGTAACGTGAGTTTTATTTTTTTGACGTTAACATTAAACAATTCTAAAGTCTTTTTCTAAATACAAATTATCTAAATTAAAATCGAAAATCCATAAAAACTTTTAATCTGAATTCTAGAACGTTTTTAAAATTAAAAAGTCTTTAGAAATATCGGGGAAGGCCAATTTTTTCCTTTTTCCAATCCAATGTTTTCATATAAATAGCCGAAGTCATTTTAAATCCTTTTGACTTTTTTACTAGACGTAGAAGTAGCTTTATTAGAACGTAGAAGTAAATTATTTTTTATCGGCTCCGCATCGTCCCGGGATTACTAGCCGATAATTTACGAACTCCTGGTCAATGGATGAAACATTGAAACTCTATCGTTTTAGTTAAAAATTTACATTTTTTTCCTTACTAGTATTCAGGAATTCCAAGGAATTTAATAGTTTGGTTTTTCGTACGATGATGATAGAAAAGATCTAAAAAAATGGCGTTCCAAGAATATGATGGTGAATTCGATCCGTCCATTGAGCATCAAACCGCCGGTTTTTCCTCAAAACCAAATGAAACATTTTTGCAAATAAAAATTTTAGGTAGTTTTTTAATGAATGGATTATGTAATTAAATTTGTTATTTTCGTTATGTTTAAATATTAAATTAATAGAACGAAGCGTCGATAAATTTATATATCCAATTTATCAAATTTTCAAGATTTTAGGGTCATCCCTGCTGTCCCGGTCTCGGAGGTGGGCCCGAAAGTTTCGGTGAATCTTGTGCAGAGGTTTCCTGGTATGTAAATTTTTAAAGAAATTCTTGGATGTATGATATTGTACGTTTCATTTTTTGCATCGGTAGTGCTAGAAACATTCAAAAGACCAAACGATTTTTTGGAAAAAGTTTTTTCATGTTTCATGTTTCGTGCATAAATGAATGCTTTAATTAGATTAATAAATGCCCAAACGTTGCCAAGACAAATATTAAATTTTAATTTATCAAGTAAGATTTTTAGACCTGGCGCTCCCTGAGCTCGACGACGGCCCGGAAGGCGTCGAATGGCTGGGGTTGGAGCCGATCAACGGCTTTCCCGATTTCCCGGCAGGTAAAGCTTGCTTGTTACCGTGTATTTTTAATCATTTTAGCCATCGTCGAACCAATCGGCCCTGACGTCGCCCCGGCAATACCTACATATCAATAAATTAATTCAAGAAATAAAGACCTTTATTTTATATTATTTTATTTATTATCGTGCAAGGGAGCAGCAGAAACTTTAGTCTATTTTGTATGAAAACAACATTACAAATTATTAAATTGAAGATGAAAAGATTATTAAAGATGTGTCTGATCAGGGCTATAATCCGAACGATTTCTTACTCTTAACATCAGACATTTCTGAACCTCAGAATTGATTTGGTAAAAACCATGTTTCGTAAAACACGCTGAATAAATTTGATTGGTTCGGTTAATTCTACTCCAAGTTTGCCATGCTTCTAAATTCAACTAATTATTCTAAAATTCAATCAACCCATTATATGACTGTCCACTATATCTTTAAAGTCCCGCTTCAAGTCAAACAGCTAGCAACTGTCCCAAACGCTCTCTGCCAGCCTGCCCCATCCGATTAGAGGGCTTGGACACTTTGGTAAATAAAAAGTTTGAGAATAATGAAATGAAATGGGGATCTTTTAATGCCCAGAGAAAGTTGTGCGTTTAATTGTTTTTCATTTTTTGTTCTTCCATAAATTGCCTCTGCTAGCCCACGGTTTTTGCCAGCCGGAAAATTACCCCTCGTATGGCCAAAAAACCTATTCTAGCCTAGGCCGCTAAGTTAATTTTTAAGGCCCTATTTGAGACCGTCCCGTGTATAAAAAACTCATGGAAAAGTGAGAGTCGGTTTATCAAAATGTAGAAGTCGCTTTATTAGGACGTGGAAGCAACAAAGGAGAAGTCTTCGAAAAACCGTGTTTCGTAAAAAAACCTAAATAAATGATTTTTGGATAATTCTAGTGCGAGTCTATACGACACGATGCTTGTGAATTCAGCTAATCATTATAAATTCTGTCCCACCAATTAATAATTACCCACTTTCGAGCCTCAGAATTTGGTAAAACCATGTTTCGTAAAACGCGCTGAATTTAATATCCTCCCGTGTATAAAAAAACTCGTGGAAAACGTGAGAGTCGGTTTTTAGAACGTGATTAGTTTAGTTAACGTAATTTTATTAGTTAAAATGTAAACGTCTATCGAATGTGAATCGCGAAATCCCACAGTAACCAGGCATCTTATTCCATTTAAAAACCTTGTTTCAAATTTTCCTCAATCTAGTTGACGAGGGTAGTTTCAATCCGACCGCCACATCCCAGGTCATATTTGCGTAGCCGCTAGGGGTGCACTGGACATGTTCCGCGAGCCCTGGACATTGGCGGTTGGATAGGGCGGTTGCAAAAATGGATATGTTTTAGCCTAACCAGTGGTCTGTACAAATAATGAGGATATATTGTAGGGTATGTCATGACGCGTAATAGGCGCTATATAAACCCACTCCACCACAGCCGCCTCACATCCGAAAATGAGGGCCCAACTCGTGATCGTCTCCTGCCTGCTGGTCGCTGCCATGGCTGCGTAAGTTTTTTAGAAACAGTTAGTTAGCAATTAATCGACTTGAAATATTTTACATAAAAATAGTAGTTTCCCATATAAATAAAATCCTAATAAACAAAAAAAACTAATTATGATGCTTAAATGGCTAAGTTTTAAATAGCAAACTTGAAAAGTTGAAATTAAAATTAAAATTGAAATGAAAGAACCGATACTGGACTGTTGGCGGGGGGAGATAATTTTTATTTGGACTAGTCAGAAAGATTCAAGCAAGCTAATTCTCTTGGCCTGTAGCGTTCTAATGTTCCTAATGCAACTTCTAATATAAATTATTGCGCTCTTAAAGACCGTTGGAAAGATGGCCGGGCACCAATCCGCCCCTAGGGTATTTGGGGCCCCTCCGCCGCCCCCACCCACTCGGCCCCTTTGGTGTGGGGGTAGCGCGTTGGACTGCGGAGAGGACCATCCCTGGTTCGACCCCCGTCGGGGGCATTCCTTCTTGCTTTTTGACCAATCCCATCTTTCCAGAGGCCTTTAACGGACAAAAGATACCTTTTGATTCAGACTTAAGGCCGCTATCATGTTAACGGCAATTAAAAGGTCCCGACTGGCTTCAAAAAAAGTTCTATGGAATAAAGTAATCTGTTTTTTTTGGGTAAATAGAAAAAATGTTTTGGTGAAAGTAATGCTCCACGTGCTTCGGTACAGACCAGTGGTAGATCGCATTTACGGGAGTTATATGAATGCTACTCGCTGTTTAATGAGGTTTTGGATAACGCAGAGTTTACCATTTAAAATAGCTTAACTTAAATGAATGTGGAACGGCTCAGCCCTTCGTGCGTTTTTACTATTTCAAGAAATCGAAAAGCGGCAAAAAGCAAACTCAAAGAAAACTTTCGAAGCCATTTGATCGCACCACCTGGCCATCTAGCAAATAGCATTTGGGAATTTGTTTGCTATCTCTATCATTTGTATTTTAGCACACCGAAGCCTGGCCCGCCTCCACCAACGGCCGCCCCAGGCAAGACCCTGCCCCCTGGCCCCCCACCACCACCACCAAGCCAGCCCGGACCCGCTGGACGCGTGGGTTTCTTGCATCGATAACCTTCACCTTAACTGTCACGCCCGTTTTAAGGCTGGTACCTTCTATTTTTACTTATACAGTGAAAAAGGAGGAAAACCAACTATTGTTAAGGACCAACGAACAAAACCGAAGTCTTCGTTAAATCCCAAAAAACTTTAAGGTTTCACGTGTTGCACATTTCCCCGGACAGAATTGTGGAGAACAGTAACATGGACGAAACCTTTTTTCTTTCTATTCAAATGTAACTTCTGTATGAAAATGTGATGGTAAATGTAAACGTAAAACTTTTTCCTTGAAATGTTTTGAGAGGAAAGGATATCCGACCCCCTTTGGGCAATTTAATATTGCTGAATTAACTTCTGGGAAAAATGTGTTCTTGCTGAAAGCCTCGGAGTTGTTGTTAAGTCAACAAAAAGCGCTTTAGTTGAAACAATTGTTCGTTTGTCGCCAAAAAAGCCAAGTTTAAAAAAAACCTTTTCAGACGACCAAGGCCCCCGCCCCGCCACCGCCACAGGGATCCGTAAGTTATTGCATTGTTTATTTCTAAAAAAGTGCATGGAACCGAATTATGCGCATCATTAATTACAATGTTTCATTTCGATATCAATTCATGAAAAATTACTTTTTACCTTCCGAAAAAAAATTAAATTAAAGCCCCAAACTAGTTGAACTTTTCCCAAAATAAAGGGAATAGTAAAGGCAATAGTAATACATAGTAAGCAAAGAAAGGAAGCAATAGTCCCATTTCAAATAATTTAGCCATTAGAATTTTTTTGGAATCTAGTTTTTCTTGACCTTGAAAACCATCCAATTGTTCTCAAAAATCCTTTTTAAAAATGTTAAAATCATCCATATTAAAAGGTATTAAAATCCGCCAACCAGCAGATATGCAGTTAATATTAGAAAGCAACTTCCATATGTTTTTTAAATAAATTTTTAGACGAAGCCGCCGGGCCCTCCCCCGCCGACCGCGGCCCCGGGCAAGACCCTTCCCCCTGGCCCGCCACCACCACCACCCAGCACCCCCAAACGTTAAAAATGATACTTTTTATACCAACAATACATCATCAAAACTGTTTCGGAATAAATCGCTGGATTTCGTATGTTTCGCACACTCATAAATTAGATAGGAATCGTTTCACAAAATTTGACCTTCCTTTTGTATTATCTTAACCATTTTTATATCATGACCAGCGCCCAAACCCGCTTCGCGGGCCTTGGGCGCTGGAATGCGGCCTTTGCATGACATAAAACCTTTAAAACAGCAGGTTGTTTTTCTTCATCTCTGAGAGTGGTATAACCTTCTTATACAACCTTAAGTGTACGAAAGCCATCAGGGAGGTATCTAGGTAGTTTTTTTAAGGGGATTTCGGCTATGCGGGTTTCTGAAAACATCAGGAAGGTGGGGGGTTTGGACTATGGTAGTTATCAACAGCCATTAGGAAGGTATCTAGGTAGTTTACTAAGGCGGTTCCGGTTCGGCGGGGGTTTCTGAAGTCTTCAGGGAGGTATTCAAATTTTTTAGGGGAGTTTCAGTCTCTCGTTGCCTTCCTCTCTCATCTCGAGAATTTATTAGTCTCCGAGTAAATAGAATCGATTATGCTATGCAATTTACGCAGTACGGCGATGGCTAATGACGCCATGTGATTTTGACGCACGGTACTGCTCTGTAGCGACTGATAATATCGTTACCCATCTCTTTTCAGGACTCTGAAATCCTTGGGCATGAGTTCGAGACGGTCAGCCGGGGCCAAGTTGTAACCCGTAGAAACAGTCTAATTGTGTGTCCCATGTCGTTTTGCCATATTCTGTAACATTTACCCTGTACGATAAAGTGTCGTCATAAAAAACGACAATCCTGTCCATGAGAGCGAGAGAGAGAGAGAGAGAGAGAGAGAGGGAGAGAGAGCGAGAGAGAGAAAGAAAGATGCGAGAGAGCGATAGAGATAGACATACAGCGAGAGAGAGGGAGAGAGAGGGCGAAAGAGCGAGTGAAAGCGTACGGCCACATTAATGATTTATTGAATGGCTCAACCTGACAGCCACCACGTGTCAATAGTAGGAAAAATGAGGGTGGTATTGAAATTCGTAAAGGGGAAGAAAAGATCGGCATTTTGAGCCAGACAGAATGTGAATCGCCATTTGGTACGTCCAATCCGGACAGCGGAAAGTCCAATTTTCACTGCGGGTGATCTGGCTTTTGGGAGATGACGGAGAAGGAATTGACGCAATGCTTCCACATCCTGAATTAGATTAATTAACTGGCGCTCTCTATCTCACTCTTTCTCTCTCTCTCTCCCACACACTCATTCTCTCTCTCACGTTCTCTCTCTCTTTAAGTCTTTATGATGGAACATACCGCTTTCTTTCGGAAACCCAAGTAGAATGTGAACAGGATCTGCCGGCTCGCATTCTGATGCATCGGTAGCTGCAAGTAGGCCCGTACGAGGGGGGGCACCCGGTGCCCCCGGTGCCCCCGGACTCTTATTTTTTTCTCAATTTTTACTGTCCCGAAGCCTATGTTTCCAAATCTGTTATTCTTCTTACCTACTTAAACAACATATCGAATTATTCGATATGTTGTTTGTTTTATTGTATACAATGGAATAATTGTTTTACCAGCTTAGCCGGTTACTTATTACTTCTACCGGCGATTTCGAATATTTTGCTCACAGGACGTTTATGAATTACCTCTCGAATCAACTGTTCAATGTAACGAAATAGGCTTAGAGTACTGCCATAGCTGAACAGAATGTCGCATCGAAAAAGTACCACTCGAGAATCGAGGCCGATCTGAAAATGAGTGTCGGCATTTGTTGAGTTTTCGGCTCTAAACCACCCTAACTCTCTCTCCCTCACCTAAAAAACGTGGTGAAAGTAAAACCTACGAGTGGTAGGAGGTCACGCAAATGTTCTTTCCATCGATTCAATCCGCCGCCATCACGGATGAATCTGTGATAACATTCGTACCCACGGATGGCGAACTAAAGGATCCAGGTCACAAAGGGATAAGGTTGCCCCGTATGGATCAGGTTCCATCTATAACTTTACTTATTTGGCAAGGTCTAATGCGTATTTTAGCGAAATTTCAGCCCAAACCGACATCAATACCCCCTGTTTTGGTCGCAGTTCAGCTTTTTCACTTAAAAAATTAAATATATTTTTTTTAAAAATCGATTTTTAAAAACACTGCTTCCTGACCTTCCTTTAGATCAAGTCGATATATGTGGAAAATTTCAGCCAAAACGGACCATGGGAAGGCACTTTTTGACGACTACAAAGGTTTTGCTGGCATACATACAAACAAACGCGGACCTGCCCCCTTGAAATGCAATTCAAACCGGCTGTTAAAATTTGAAATTTCACCTTTTTTTAATTTTAAAAGCTTTGGTATGCAAAAAGTGTCGCCGGTTCCGATGGTGTATTCAGTTTGGCGGTCCGATGCTTGGTTTTTTGTTTAAATCGGGAAAAGGTCCCCAAAAGAGTCGTATGGGGGTAACTCAAACCAAAAGGGGTTAGCACCAGTAGCCAGCCATTACAGAGAGGTCGGGAGAGAGCGGCCAGCGCAGAGGCGCAGACCGCCATACAGGGAAAACTACCGGGTTTTCGTCGCCCGGCCGCCGCTATTTTGCCCTTGGCGCCCGACGCCAGGATTTCGCCGCGATTTCGCAGGCGTGTGTCGGAGAAAGAGCGGCGAAGGACCGGCGGCCGGAGGGATAGCCAGCACTGCTGCGGGCTCTCCGACATTTGGGGGCCGACCATTAGCGCCCGTCCTATTAAAGGGCACGTTCAGGGACGTTTTTTTGGAAAAAAGCAAAGGTTTTCGCCGCGGCCGGGGGTCGAACCCGGGCCCCTCGCCCGGGAGGCGCGGATGGATACCAGTCAGCCACAACTACAACCTGGCAAAGGGCAGGGGGGCCCCACGCCGCAAAGGAGGGGAATGGCCTGTCACAGCACGGGCAGGCCGTGCGCGCGGTCCCTACGTCCATAGGGTGTACACGTTGGGACGAGTACACGGCCCCTCCCTGAACGTGCGCTTTAAAGGTAAATTCCGCTCTCGTTCTAAAATAGAGTGGCGCTTATTCAAATCAAATCGGCTTCAAATTGATTTGATTTGAATTAGCAAATTTCAGTGCGAAAAACTCAACTTCAAATCAAATCGATTTGATTTGAATTAGGGGGCTGGCCAACTCAAATCAAATCGATTTGATTTGGGATTTGAACAACAGGCTTATCAGGGATGCAAGTTGAAAATCGGCGGTTCGGAGGGCTTTTGGTAGCGCCATTTCTGCACATTTAGGTGTCCATTACAATAATTCATGGGGCGTTTTGATGACCTTTATATAAAATTGAGCCAGGCGGTTTTATTTGTCAGATTTAGCCTGCGCTATGGATTTTCTTTGGAAAAGCTAAAGGGTAAAAACAAATAGGAAATGTATAAGGAATCGTTAACTGGGACGCTGGAACAATGCTAAGAGATTATAGGGAAAGAGCGGTGCACGAATTACGAGTTGCGTTGGGTTCATTTCTATGAGGTCTTATTCAAATTATTCAAATCGGCTGGATTTGATTTGAACTGGTGGAACTCAAATCAAATCGATTTGATTTGATTTGATCGGCTCCAATTCAAATCAAATCGGCTTGATTTGAACAATTTGAATCTTATTCAAATCTGATTTGAATAAGCGCCACTCTATTCTAAAACCCTGGAATTTAAAGGGCTGCCGACGGCATGTGTCGATCCCCCCTCATCAACAAATTGGCAAGTAGCCAACAGGGGAGAGAGCGCGCCCAGGGGAGAGGCGCAGAGACATTTTATTTTCCGCGCGTAACCGATTCACTATGCCGTCGGCATCCCTTTAAACCGGGAATTTGGCACTCTGGCGGCCGGCCGCAGACACCCTTCATAACCCCTCGCCCCTCTCACCTTCCCGTCCCTCCTATAGCCGAGTGGTCTATGGCGCTTGTCCCAGGCCGAGTGGTCTGGGTTCGGTTTTGCCCCACGTTTAGCATCTACCGTAACCTTGCGTGCTAAAGTGTTGACCAACATAAGATCCTATATTTCTCAACGAGAGCGGAATATCCCGGAATATCGCGGAAATCGGGGCGCCTGGCCGCTACGCGCGCCTCGGGCGCCCCGATTTCGAAACCCTATACGAGCTCGCACCCATCCGAAGCGACTGGGCCCCGGGTGGCACGAGGCCTTATTTTTAGGTCAAGACCATGGGATAAGCGATCAAACCCGTTCGGGAAACTAGCCTTCCGGACGGCTAAATCAATTGTGTGATTAACTACAACTTTGGGCCGCAATGGTCGGGGCCGCAAATGGTCGGGCCACAAATGTCGTGCCTGGCCCTGCCGCGACTTGGTCGGCTGGCCGCCGCAAGTTCGCCGCCGTCAATAGGAAAGCCAGCCAAGCCACAAACCAACGCCTCGGTGGAGTAGTGGTTTCTTTTCAACCAGTCTAGTTGTATCTTTCCATCCACAGGACACATTCTGATGAGGCAGCAATAGGTGTTGTTTTCGAGAAGACGGAGACGTTTTGGTGGGAATGATGGCTCCTGAAACGATTAGCACTGGTTAATTGACGTCTCTCTCGCTCTCTATGGCCTTCTCTCTCTCTCTCGTTTCGTCTCCCGCTATCGAATCAACTTACCCCAGCAAACGTCTCCGGCACTACGTACAATCCAACAGCCACCGATATCACTCCACAACATAATTCATTCATCAACTTCAAAGCGTTCTCCGATGCTGATTTCCCATCGAATCGAAGCAAATATTTGGTTGCAGCATGTCGAGCCCTATGATTATGATTGTCGTTACCCCCATTCAAAAAAATCGACTCTTCAACCAACCTTGGATCTTCGTTTTGTTCATCGAATGTCCATCGTATTTTCTTTCCTCCCCACCCAACACCTCGAATTGTATTGTAGAATAAAAGTAGCGTCGAACTGTCGGCCTTCCATTCAACTTCCACTTCTCCACAGTGCGTCCGGCACGAAAAGCCAATCATCTGTAACGGACGAACGTGGGGTTGTTGTCAACGGGAAAACCGCCAGTTCAAGCTAATGCTGACCATCAAAAATCTACCAAAAAAAACTTGCTCATTATTTTTAATCTTTTAAATTGCCGTGGGATTTCGCAAGTTCGATTCGATAAGGCGTCGAAAAATATCCTCAGAGAAGGCACGAAGCACAGAAGCACGAAAAATGCATTTAGCATACAAATTTTGGTTGATAACTATCGGCACCACAGCGAATAACGAGGGGGGCTGTTTTCGTAATTTAGAAAGCTGGTATGCTTCATCTCGAGGCCATTACGCACCTAATGACGTATCATGCGCAGCCTAAAACTCTTCTTAGGGTATCCTCCGGACACGGTGACGGAAGTTGCATGCAAATGCACACACAGAGACACTACTTTTTTATATTGTAGGATATTTTCGATATTTTGATATTTTTGGCCCACCCTTTATATCATGACGATACCTGGCGGTGTGCAACAATGACGATATCATCGACACATTTGTGCGCTGGCCAGTATTTCTGTTCTCCACCCAGTTGGGACGACGCTAACTGCAACTTATCATATTGTATTGTACCAAAGGGTTGTTATAGGAATTGGCTAGGAGGCAAATTTCTTTGCATGAAAATGCCGCGCAAGCAACTGCTTGCAGCTGCGGTTGTTTGTGAGTTTTTTACTCAGTTACCGGCAAACAATTGTGCGGCCAGCAAATTAGGCAGTCGACGTCAACTCGATTTCCATTTTGTTTGAAGGGGATCTTGTTCAGATCGAGTCAAACAATTTTTGACGCGAGTTATCTCGGTGACGGGTAGTGGTTTTAACTCGAAACTGTTTGTCGGAAGTTGCGAAGGTGATAATTTGCCAAGTGAAATGAAGGAGAAAGAACGAAAATCCATGCGTTTTCCACTTTGAATCCGGATTTTCCTAAATTTTCCTCTTGTAAATTATCTTCGCAACTTCCGCCCAACAATTCGGAGGTTAAGCAACAACTCGGCACCGAGTTAACTCACGTCATAAATTGTTTGACTCGATCTGAACAAGATCCCCTTCAAACAAAATGGAAATCGAGGTGACGAGTTGACTGCCTAATCATGTTTCTTTTTTTGCAAAGCACTATCTGCGATGCGTACCTGTTTGGTGGTGGCTCGAAGACGGTGTTTCTCCCAAAAGCCGAGATGTCCGTAGACAGCTCGTTGTAATTCGTAGCGAAATGACAGGAATGGCAGCGGCGATTTGGGTTGAGAACGGCGAGGAACACGCTCTTTTCGCCCCATTCAGCCCCGGATTTTACTCTGAAAATTGTTTCGGATTATTTTGAGTTTTCCGTTGGGTTAGATGCAAGAGGGGATCCTTAGAAAAATGGATGAAGGCATTCTGATTGGACCTCGCGGACGATAATGACCAAATTAATCGTCGATCACGCGATAAACGCCCATCTGCGTATCTGGAGGGGCCTGGGGGTAGAACCGAGCCGAAAAATCCATATCGCCAGATGGCTTATGACAGCGCTGATACGCAATACGATCATCCAGCCAAAATGGTGCAATAACGGAGCGACAGGCCGGACTATGGCCAGACGCCGACGGCTCACAAGGTGGCGTTTCGTTATGGGACCCAGCCTATTTTGTGTAGATGTTTTTGCTGATTCCGAACCCGCTTTCAATTTTTGCTAAATAGCTCAATTTAAAAAGTTATAGCGATTTTAAGGTCATATTTGTTCCCGCGGGAAGTCATCTGTCACCAGGCCCAACTTTTCTATTTTAATAGGGCAGTCGATTTTTAATAGCCTATCTTCTAGAGAATTTTTTTTGATTCGTTTTTATATGTTATTTGTTGTTGTTTGTTTTTATTTGTTGTTTTATTTTATCTGTTCATTTTTATCGTTTTTGTCATAATTATTATTAATGTTCTTATTAGGGTTATAACTTTTCTCGAAGTCACAGCGGCCTTTTGTAGACGAAGCAGATGACGTTGTCCTTTTGGGCTTCACAGTGCTCCACGGTGGAGACGAGGTAGGTGAAGCCTGGAAGCAATATTTTCGATATTTTTGGGTTCTGGTTTATTAGCGGGGGTGGGCCATTGAGGGTTTCCACCACTACTCCCCTCCCCCGCTAACGCACCAGGATCTAGTTTTGGGTCAGGATTCCCCAAGTATCTCTGCTAGCCATAGATTTGGAGCTGGTGAACCAGCTCAATTTTAGACATTTTGTATTTTCACTGTCATTTTAGCTGCAGTGACGTAAATTATACCAAAATCTTCCTCTCGGTCAGGAGAACACTAAACTACCACGTTTTCATCATAATCATTAGCAGAAAAATCCCAATGCTTGAATTTTAGAGCCAGGGTTTTCGGCGCGTCGCAGGCCATGAAATAGCTAAATTTATAACGCCTCCCTTAGGAGCATTTTAATAATACCTGTTTCCGAACAAATCACATCAACCCCCGCGGCTGGCTTCATAGCGAGTGATGCTTCGTGAATTGCCCGTTTTGACGCTAACGCATCGTTGGAGACGATATTCTACAAAACGCGAATTTAAAGGGGTTTGGAAGTCAATGCATTTTTTTGTGTTTCTGTGTGTTTCATCAATTTTACGGATAGTGAGGCCTGCTGAAACACTAATAAGGCGGTTCATCACATTTCTGACTGTAACCCTCTTTTGGTCGAAGTGGAAATTCCGTACGTGAGATAGCACTTCTTGTGCAGAATTTTTTGCTGATTCCGAATCCGTTTTCAAAAGTTGCGGAACCCCTCAGATTAAAAAGCTACAAGCGTTTTTAATACCCAAAATGCCACAAATCGCTACTTTAAAACGTTCTAAAAATTCCGTAAAATATTGTTGGGGGGGGAGAGTAAGCCATTTTCCGGGGTAAAAAAACGTGCTCTTTCGAATGGGCTATCTCACAAACCCGTAGCTCGAAATTTCGAAAATTTCGAAAGTTGACCATCTTGGGCAAGGGTCTGCCAAAAAAACTTTTTTTTTGCAAATTTTGAGCATTGTACAGTAAAATTTTACGGAATTTTTAGAATGTTTTAAAGTAAGCGATTTGTGGCATTTTGGGTATTAAAAACGCTTGTGACTTTTTAATCTGAGGGGTTCCGCAACTTTTGAAAACGGATTCGGAATCAGCAAAAAATTCTGCACAAGATGTGCTATCTCACGTACGGAATTTCCACTTCGACCAAAGGCGGGTTACAGTGAGTTTCATCTCTTCGTGGGAGCCCCCGTGACATTTTTTCCCAAGCGGTAGTCGGGTGATATTCGAAAAAGTGATTAGTTTTTCATATAAAACCATGATACACGGCATGTAACGACATTTTTTAGGATCAATTTTTCTAATTTAGATAGGGTAGGCGTTTCTAAACTTATTTTTACCCTAAACGTAAAAGCATATAGAAATTTTAATGACTAAAAAAGACAAAAAATATCTATGAACTAAGTTTGAGTTTGACAATAACTAACGCTCTAAAGCAGGCGAGCCCAGCACGCATCACCGATTTTGGAAATTCCAGAGTTTTACATTCACTAATATTTACAGTTTATTATTTTTTTCTTACATTCACTAATATTTTTGAGTATGGCGATTTTCTCTTCTGATTTTCTGATGCTTTTCGGCGCAAAGTGTCTTTATAAAAAAATCTCGATTTATAAATTTTTAAGCCTTGCCCTACGACCGGGTTTTGAAAGCCATTTGGGAAAACACAGCTTGGTTGGCGCTTGAACCAGTTAAATTGGCTTTTTCACAAAAATCATATCGCCTTTGGGTGAAAAAAGCCGAAAACGAGCAAAAAACTCCGGAATTTTGAAAATCGGGAAGATCTGCCGGACACGTCTTTCCGAGAGCCTTCGATAGATACATGTATCGACGCGAGTCCGGCCGGGTAAACGGGTCGGAAATTTATCGTTCAGCGAAATACGAGTTTCAAACGGGTCTAGTCCGGCTGTTATCGTTACCTGCATAATCAACTTCTCCAACTGTTTGCTGTTGCATTTCCCCTCATTTGTGAACAGTTTCGACCCTTTGAGCATGGGTGTTTCATCTGCAAATTAAGATGATGAGCAATTTTTCTTATTTATTGCAATTGTATCCTCAACATCCCTATATAAAGTACGTTTGGAGATTAAAAAATATTCAAATTAATGCGCGTATAGCTACTGGAAACACCAACCAATATCCTCATCGCCACGCCGTTTCCCCTGCATCCGAGCGTCGCGGTCCTGGAATTAAAATTATATAAATTTAGCCATAATTGCTTTCGACAGTAATCAGAACGATAAACCAAGCTCCTAATACCCAAAATTATACGCTAAGCAAGCGGACATTGACCGAAACTTTACAAAAATTAGCTCCAGGTAGAGAAAAAGTTCTTAAAAATTCCAAGTTTCAGAAAAAAAGATTAAGTTTTGCGCCTGGGATTAATTAATTGAAACTCGCAGTATGTCTTTTACCAATCACTTTCAATTTAAAGTATCCGGAAGGTTTGACGCTATTTTAATCCCTTAAAAGCTTGATCGTTTATTTATGCACTACCCCGAATTATCAAACGACAAATTTATAAACTTAAACTTGAGCCCTCACTCATGTTTTAAAATCCCACCTCTTTGAAACCCACTCTTTCCCGGGGAGTGTTGATGACAGGTCATTTCTACGCTATACCATACTATTTGGACTTTTCATAAAATATTGGATAAAAATAATAGTATTATGTTAAAAAACCGACCATGCCCATCTCTGGGTGCATTTTAGCTTCCTCATGGCCCGGGGCCAGTTCGGCGACGCTTCCCTAAAATTAGGAAAATAGGATGTTTCAAAAATCATACGACTGTGATGGGATCTCGAACCTACAATGCAGGGCTGAGCCGACTTTTTGTTCGATTGTTTCGAGGTTTTCTCAGCATTTTTATTTAATTCTTCTTGGTACGGGCTGGCATAACTTTTGGATAACCAGCCCATGAGTCAGTGCTATCATAAAACGAAGGCATTTTCCTGCAAGAATGGATTTTTTTATGCAAATCACGAAAGTAAGTAATTTTTCTGGTTACCAAATTTTTTTTGGAACCAATTACGCGATATAATATGTTTACATTAATACACAAAATGTTTCAAAAAATCAGCCTTTGATCGGAATATGTTTTATTACAATGCATTAGCGCGCTGCTATTTTAATACCTGTTCGAGCTCGACCTCCTCCATTCGGCCATTGCCCGCTTCTCGCAGTAGCACATATTTGACCGCCGGCTTACAGGGGTTTGGATCGTCGCGTTGCGGCTCGTCTGCCTGGAGAAATATTTTAAATTCGCTATTAAACCTACACAATTCCTACTATATATAAAAAAATAGTGTCTGTGTGTGTGTAGACACTTTGCATAAAAACCCGGGTTCCAGCCATAACTCGAAGGGGAAAGAATTTTTTGGTCCAGAAATAAGGTAGTGAGGGGTAGTCGAGGGCGTAGATTACTGCACGCTTATCAGATTTTTACTAAAATTTCGTTTTATACCTTATTTTAACGTTTTAAAAACATATGGAAATAGACTAATTTGCATACGAGGCGCTAGGAGCCTCATTTTGGCTTTTGTCGCGCTCGCGGCCGGTTGCTTTTGCTATTTTTAGGGTTCGCTCCAGCTCTGACCCTAATTATGCAAAGCCCAACTTTTAAAGATCCCCGCGCAAAGGCCAGGGGTGAAAAGCCGCGTAGCGGCTTTTCAACCCTGGTTTATATTTAAAAATCTGGTTATATGAAATTATGATAATTAAATTCGTGTAAAATTAGAGAAATTAATCTAAAACTCTTCTGGATTGACATTAAGTCAAGACGGGAAATTTTACAATTCTTTAAAAATTTATTTCATTGAAAGCCTTCATTTAGAAGCGGCGATGAAGTTAAAAGAAGACACCATTTTCCCGCCGTTGTATAGCCGTTGCACTTTAAAAAGAGTATCAACTAAGGATTTAATAAAAGTTTATATTGCGAGAACAATTGCCCGATTAAAATTTGGTCAAAAATAAGAATTTTGGGCTTTCTTTGAAACATTCGATGCACTTCAAAAATATTTGAAAAACTCAAAAGTTGAGTGAAACAGAATGGTACTCAAGATTTTAAAACATAGAAATTCAACGGAAAAAATACGGATCATGCTAATTTCGTCCTGGCTTATTGCAACTGATTTGACACTGCAAGGGCCAGCTAGATATTAAAATGAAATCTGGAATGGACGCTTTGAAGTTATTTGAAACATCGTTACATTAAAAGATTGTTTGAAAAACGCGAAAATTAAAGGAAAGATTTGCATGTTAATTCGTGGCTGTTTCAATTCATGATTTTGATAAAACTGAGTTGAGGTTCGAACGACAAGCGGTTTATTAAATTCAAGGCAAGAAGAGGAGTTTTGAAATTCTTCGAAACGTTCGATCTATTAACAAACCTGTCTGTAACAGGCACTCAAATTAAGCACAATTCAAGTATTTGATAGGTGATAAGTAAACGTAGCTATTGATTTTGGTTTTTCTTATTTAATTCACCACAAATCGAAAGAAATAACCAATTAAAAAACTTACAATATCAGCCGCCTCGACAGCTGCCGCAATATCGTTGGGCGCCGAGGAGTTCGGGTCCGAATCCACCGCCACGTCTTTATAGCCTTAACAAATGATTTTTTTGTAAGGCTATGTTGACGTTTATTTTATTTAATTTAAGCGACGGACACTTAAAAATGCGATTAAAATCATGTTGAATTGGTTTAGCATGAGAAAGCATGGATATGCGTTGCTGGTTATGGATTCTCCAGAAAAATTGATCCGAAGGTCGACAACGACAACAACGCATGGTCGTAATCCGGAGAAATTTTGTTTTCAGTGTACACAGTTCGCCGAAACGAACTTTTTCCTAATTCTTAACCGGATAAATTGCGATCGAGCCCTTAATAATATACCTCAGATATGATAGTGATAATAGTTTAAATTTAAGGGTAATTACACCAAGTAAAGCTCTAAAACGTTTGATATGATTTTTCTAATTGCAATCTAATTTTTTTGTCTAAATAAAATTATCAAATTTTTGCACTGAGAAATTAAAAACCTGAATTGCTAATTTTGAATCAAAACTGCTTTTTGCTACTTAAAATAGCACCAGGATTAAGTGGTTAAAGTTGAAGACTTTTGAAGTTGAAGGTAAGTTATAATGTTCATGACTGCTCAACGGATTGGGTCCTACTCTACTGGCCCAACTACAGCCACATCGCCGCAGCATTTTTTGGAAACACATTTTTCTTCCGACTCACTTCCGGCCGTTGGTAGTGTATTGTAGGCGGGTTCTATTTGTTGCGGGGCTGCGATTGGAAGCGGGTTGGCCATCGGTCCCTGATAGCTGCCAGCTGGGATATTCTGAAGCAGTTGAAATAGCCTTTTCAAAAGATTTTACGCACAGATCAGTCCCCAAAGATTGTTGCTAGCAAAAAAAATCCGTTTCTAATGACCGATTCTCTGTCTGCCTGTCTCTCTCTCTCTATCTCTCTCACTCATTCTGTCTCTCACTCTCTCCATCTCTCCCTCTCCCTCCCTCTCTCATGCCGTCTCACTCGCTGCTCGCTTAACTTTTCCGCGAACCCCCTTCGCCAGCTTGTCCCGGCCAAAGCCGGGCAAATCCGAGGGACGCACGAAAACCCCTTTAGAAACTCAGACCCATACCGCAGCATACTGTGGCGGTGGTTGATAGTTCATTTGCGGAATTGCCTGTGGAATCGGACCCGTCATTGGTGGCCCCGCGTAGCCGACAGGACCCGATTGAGCGTAGCTTGGGCCCTAAAAACAAGACATTTGAATAAGTGGATTTTAACGATTTCAGCCTGAAAGCCAGATTTTGATGAAACACATATCCGGAAAAACGAAAGTTTCCATAATCGGGGTTTTCTGATTCACAAGCGAAGGTTATTCTAAAAATTTTGAAGTTTCTTGGCTTTTCAAAAATATTAGGGGAATCAAAAAGTGGGGATCTACTTTTATTACTTTGTTGCTTCATTTATTAATTTCGAAAATCGAAGAGTTAGTGTCGAAAATAGAATTTTATATTAATATTTTCGTAGAGATACTTCGCCCCATCATCTCCTTTTCCCCCGGATAGTAACCTTTTCCCCTCCATTTTCCTCCACCTCGGCCACTAATGGCTTCCCCTCTGGCTCTCTCCGCACTCTGCATCTTTTCCCCCTCCTCCGTGGCTATATGTGTGAGCGCAAGCCCGAATAAACAGTCTGACCATCGACTCAAAAGAAACGCACTGAATATCTAAAGACCGTTTTCTACAGTTAGCCAAACTGATATTAAGAATCGGTATAAACGACCGGGCCCATATTTTGGCGCGAAACATATTTTAGCCACTTAAAAGGCGCAGCCATACGTGATCTCGTTTCTATAGATTGATGAGGTAAAAAGAAAGCAAAAATCATAGTATTGAAAATATCCGTAATAAATGCATCATATTCAAAAACTACTGCAAAACACCGACCACTTGTGCATAGCCAATTTGCGGAGCCTGGGCGTAGTTTGCAGGGCCGGCGATAGCGTAGGCGCCTAGAAAAGTCTTACAAATTTTCAGGCTCATTAATAAACGATTTTGCAACTCTAAACATTTTACAAAATTTGCAGCCGTGAAAAATAACTGATCACCGTACCTCCTCCTCCGCCACATCCGCCACCTCCTCCACCGCAACCTTAAAAAAGCTGTAAAGCATGTTTCAAAAATACTATTGGTTCTGAGACCTGATCCGAACATGAGGACCAATATAACCATAAACCATATAAATAACATCTAACCATATAAAACCAAGTAGCTCTATCTTTTTGATACGCACTGTACATGCTTAAAGCTTTTTTATAGCCCGAAAAAAACATATTTAAGGCTATTTTTTATAGCAGCGAAATAGTCGGTTTTTTGGTATTTTGCACAATACCTTAACAGCTTTAATAAATTAAGCTAAAATTCGCTACCTCCACCACCATTTCCACACCCGCCGCTGCAACCTCCTACAATTAATTCGAAGGATTTCCAGGTTGAAATTGAATGTTTTACCTCCGCCCCTACACGCGCCGCAACCTGAACAAAATAATTTTTTTTTCGCTTGTGTTCTTAAATCCTACAGGATCCAATTTTCCAAACCCAAATAGGGAAAAGGTCCAAAACTATAGGAGGGGCCATCGACCAGAATTCCAAAACAAGACCAAAAATTGTCTAAGTTTTTGATATAGTTTTTCACTTTCAATAAAGTACAATTATCTGAAAAAAACCATTAAAAATTTAATATTATGTCACTAGGCGTTTCTGGACGTATACAACCCCCGATAAGGCGAAAGCACCGAATTACCTCCTCCACCGCCACCGCCGCAGCACCCTGAAAATTGGTCGATAATAATGGTTGCAAAATACTCTTGGCCAGCTGGCCTGGAAAGTCGCTTCTAAGTTACTTCCGTTTCTTGACGTAATAGAACCCTAAATTTTGTTAAGCGTAAATTAATTCAGCAAACCAAAGCTAGCCGAAAGCCGGTGTTTTTAAACGATAATTAAATTATTTGAATTTCCATTGATTTTTCTATTAATGCCTTGATTTAATCAAAACTAGTCTAACAAAGCGTATAATTCTCGCGAAAAAACCATAGCGGAATTGAAGCAGAATAAGATTTCGGATATATGTGAAGGCCTAAACATTAAATTTTTGAAAATGTCTCGAAAAAAGAATTTTGCTTCCTGGACATTCAATAAATGTCATCATACCATAAATTGAAAATTGCCATCCGACGCCTTCACGTTCCCTTTAGAGTTCAAATTTATTTAGAAAAACTCACCAGAGCTCGGGGCCGGCGCGCAAACGGGACACGGCTTCGGCCGGCATACTGGACATGGTGGAGGGGCTGGGCAGGCAGGCTGGATTGGATTAATTAACATACTTAAAATTTTAATTAAAATTAACTAAGATCAGGGATTGAAATTTTATAATTTAGCGCTCAGTGGCAGATTACGTACATTTCAAACGCGCGACTGTTGCCATGGGATAAAAACATATATTTTTGTTCAGGTTTTTCCCACCACCAATTTCGAAATCAAGCTCTATCACTCTCGCTCTATATCTCTCTTTCTCTCTCTCACTCCCTCTCTCTCTTTCTCGCTCAATCGATCACTGTCTATCTATCCGTCTCTCTCACTCACGCCCTCTGCCCTTCTCTGGCTCTCTCGCTCTTAGGCCCTCCGCTCCGTCTCTCTTACTCTCTCACTATCTCTCTCTCGCGCTCTCTCTCTCCTTGGGTGTCTCTCTCACTCGCGCTTTTACTCGAAGCTAGGCCACTAGGTATTCTGGTTCCTATCAACTGCCAGTTCACTTCATGGCCTGAAACATCAAATAAAAACGCTGTTCTGGTTAATAACCCGTGAATTAGAAATCGTTCCCTGTAATCTGACCATACCTGACATCCACAAGATGGTGGCTGTGGTGTTCCGCATCGGCAACAACATCCACCCCTTCCCCCTCCTCCACCTCCACCTCCGAAAAATATGGCCATCGTCGAAGGGAGCAGCAGGAAGGGCAAAATCGATTTCGCAGCTAACCGCATTTTACGTTTTCTGAAAATCCTTCGTGGTCAAGTCGGCTACGTACTGCTAACCCGATGCCAGAAAACGAGAAAACTCAGTCAAATAGGTTAGGTAAAATCATTCCAAATCCATACTTATGGAATAGCAAACTTTTTGCAATAAAATCTTGCGCTGGAAATCCGATATAATTCCGACATCAGGCCATTAATGTACGAAGCTCGGAGTCCTTATATTTATGTTTTCAGGTGGTTTTAGTGGTTGCCTATCCCACTTTCACACAAGGTCATTACTGCAAAATTTCGAGCAAAACCTTGTATGAAAAATCGTTTCAAAATTGATCGTGCTTGCTTGCATCTAGCAAACTTGAGCTTGGTTTTAGCAAATTGTAAAAAAAATTTTTGTAAGAAAATGTTACGAAAAAAGACCGGGGACAATCTGGGAACCTTCCAAAAATTGGTGCTCCATTTCCAAGTTAACAATGACTTGGGTATGTCGGAAAAATGTTTCCAATGAACCAAATTGGCCTCCGGGAAAATTGGCCACGACAACATTCCGATTCAAAACCGAATCCAAGAGAATGAGAAGAATCAGGACAAAAAGATAGCTGAAGTCCTTACAATCCATTTAGATTGAAAAATTTTTGCAAGAAATTGTTGCGATGGACATCCAGTGTAATCGCGACAACAAGTGAATAATCCCAGGACTCGCGTGACTATATTTGTGTTTACAGGTGGCTACATTGGTTTCATATATTACTTTCACACGATCTCATTACTGCAAAATTTTCAGTAAAATCTTGTATGAAAAATCGGCAAAATTTATCCTGACGATTTGCACCTAGCAAGCCTGATATTGGTATGCATAAATATTTTTTTCGGAAAGAAATGTTACGAAAAAATACTCGGAAACTCGGAGAACATTCCCATAATAGAGTGTTCTTTTGACATCATAAACATTTTATAGTCGTCTTTTTTGACAAATTGAAAAAATGTTTCGTGTCGATTAAGTTATCTTGATTACCTCAAAGATTCTATTAGGTTGTCCACTGTCTGTATAAGAATTCTGCGAAGGGGATAAACCCATCAGCAGCTTGTCATTTCAATAGCGCCAGGGTACATATCGGTTTCGAAGCATGTTTTTGGAGCCCTTTCGAGATAATTCACCACTACAACATTCTGGTTCCACAATCCGAGTCCAAGAGAATGAGAAAAATCAAGTAAAAACGATCGTAAAAACTCGTTCAAATCCAAATGCATAAATTCAAAAAATTTTGGAAGAAAATGTTGCGAGGGATGTTGTGTGTAGCTCCGACAAAAGGCCAATAATGTCAGCAAGCTTAATGTGAGTGTATTTGCGACTTCACGTGGCTTTTTTGGTTTTATAAACCACGTGCATTTTGATTACTTGATTTTGAATTTCGATTGATGAAAATTTTGATTAGCAAATCGCGCGATACAATGAAAAGTGTGTTTTGAAATCGAGTACCTACAAGCAAACGTGCGTTGAGAATCAGTTTAGTGACCGGAAAATGGGGCGCTAAGCGACCACCTAATGGTGATGATTACCAGTTCCCAGGCCTGTGACCCCTTTTAAAGCAACAGTTCCTGTTTGATCAACACCAGAGCCGGTATTTTTTTGGGGAAGGAAAAGCCGCATCCTCTCACTAACTCGACCCCGAAAAACCACAGGAAATACCTGTTCGGATCAGCTTTCTTCGGTGATTCGCTTTCTCTAGCTCTCTCTCTGTCCCTCTCGCTACCTCTCTCTCTCTCTCCTCTCTCTCTCTCTCTCTCTCTCTCTCTCTCTCTCGCTCTCTCTCTCTCTTTCGCTCTCTCACGAGCTCAACTCGCGCAATTTTATCCCAAGCCAAATATGCATCAAATGAGGAAGGGTTATTACAGGGTGTCCCAAAAAAAATCGACCCCCCTCTAGCGGGCCGCAGAAAGCTCGGATCGGAATGGTTTTCACACCATTCGAAAGCCCTTCAAACGGTGAGAAAACAAGCGCCTTTGGTTTTCCAAAAAATTTTAGCCTTCGCTCGATATTCAATGATTTCTGTAAAAAGCGTAAAACCAGCATCGTCCTGTTTGCTTTAGCAAGCAATTCACATGCCGATTTTGCATAAAATCTGCAGTTTTCATCGATTTTGGCCCTAAATTTAATGAATTAAAATTCCCATATTGAAAAACGAAAAGTGCTTGTTTTCTCGCCTTTTCGAGTGCTTTCGATAGATACCTAAATCGTCAAAATCGGACATGACTGCGGCCCGCTAGAGGGGGGTCGATTTTTTTGGGACACCCTGTACAGACCTGGCAAGTCGCGCTATGCCTTCCCAACTTGAAACTCATTTTTTCCCGAAGGAAGTAAATCGCCTTGCGCAAACAAAATTCCTAATGCGCTTTAGTTGAAACACTAAAAATTCGACATTTTTAGTAAGAACTTTTTTTTATCTTCATTGATTAGGCTCTATGATCATTATCATTTTAAGCACATTAGAAAAGTTAATTCAGAAAGAAGAAAAAGATGGTTCCCTAATGTATGTTATTCTAAAAATGGATTAATGCTGACTATTTGTTTTGGACTGCAAAATTCCAACCGCGCCGAAAGCTGAACGAAACATGCGTTTCAAAAATGTAGGCACTCATGTTGCGATACAAAAGAATAGTATCCAGCTCTGCGCAGATCTTCCCTACACCTGGTACCTGGAAAAAGCTTTTTTAACGAGAAAATCTTTCTCATAGCGGTTCTGACCCTCGAAAATCGTTTGAAAGATGACAGCGAAGCTAGTTTTACCATCGTTTCGAATTCGAATCGAAAATCGTTTGAAAGATGCGTTCAAGCTAGAATTGTAGAAGCATGATTTTATGGGTATGCCATGCAACTTGAAACAATTGAGTTTGTTAGCTGAAATTGTTTTCCGAAATTTTGACGATTGTTGTTCGACACTTTAAAAAGTTCACGAAACACATGTTTTCAAGCTTAAATAAAAATCGGCATTACACTTAAATGCCGAAAAATAATAGGCCCTTTTGAGCTGAGGAAAGGGCGAAATGTTTTCCTTTATTTTTATGGCTCTGATTCTGCTTTAAAGGTACATTCCGCTCTTGTTCTGAACCATTAAAGCGCACGTTCAGGGAGGGGCCGTGTACTCGTCCCAACGTCTACACCCTATGGACGTAGGGACCGCGCGCACTGCCTGCCCGTGCTGTGACAGGCCATTCCCCTCCTTTGCGGCGTGGCGAGCCCCTTGCCCCCCCCCCGCCAGGTTGTAGCTGTGGCTGACTGGTATGCATCCGCGCCTCCCGAGCGGAGGGCCCGGGTTCGACCCCCGGCCGCGGCAAAAATCTTTGCTTTTTTCCAAAAAAACCTCCCTGAACGTGCCCTTTAACCAGTGGCGCGAATGTGACCCTTGGGCGGAAGAGCACACCGACCCTTCATATCCGGTCACCCCCTCCACTCTCTCTCGTCTATCCCATGGCCGAGTGGTCTATGGCGCTTGCCCCAGGGCGAGTGGTGCGGGTTCGGTGTTGCCGGATGTCGAGCACCTACCGTAACCGCGTGCTAAAGTGTTTGGGATCTCAAGACCAGACGTTGAACACGAGATGGAATGTTCCATTAAATGGGAAAATCTGCGTTGGTTAGACGCTACTACTTAGAACGTTTCCAGCGCCGAAACTCGTTTCCGGACGGCAAGCAAGGGGTATCGTACTGCCGCAAGAAATTTATCAGTTTTCCTTAGGATGGAAACATTTTAATTTGCCTTCTGTTAGAGGCTCCAGCATAAAAAAAAGTTTACAAAAAATGTGTTTCGACATTTTCTGCAACTCTTTTCACCTTTGTTATGCAAGTTCGCATTCACTGAATGGTTTTAGTTCAAGCCTTCAAATTCATAACTTCGAAAAATACACAGTAATTTGCGATGAAAAGTTCCATAAAAATAATTTATTCCGGGGGCACACAATCAATCACAACCGAGGACAACAGTTTGGTTTGGAATTCGTTTCGTATTAACAGTCGAATGAGACAAAAGTACAGTATGTATACATGGATTAATGGAGCGCCTTGTTTTTAACGAAACCGATACCATGCCCTCACCACCTGGCCTCGCACCCTGAAAGCACTGTTGGCTCTAGTTTGTTAGGGGGACCCAACTTCGTGGGCCAATTTATGGATCTTCGAATTTTTTGTAAAGTCTAGAAATGTGTAGTAACTTGATCGGAAGTATTTTATCAGTGTTTTTAGTTTTCAACTCAAACTTTCAAAAAAATTCTAAAGCAGACATTTTGGCCGAAGTTTCTGGTCGAGAAATCGAGTTTTTGTGATTTTTTAAGAGCAATTGTAGAGCTTTGACGTTTATCTAAATAGTTAAAACAATTTAGAAACACGGCCGATAAACTCTTTCCCCGATGGTGCGAAAGAACCAATCAAAAATCCTCTTTTCTCTCTCTCTCTCTCTCTCTCTCTCTCTCTCTCTCTCTCTCTATCTCTCGCCTCTCGCTCTCTCCGTCTCTTTCGGCTATTCTTAGCTATATTTAGGCTTTTCGAATTCCGGCAAATTTGTCCCACTCTTCCAAGTCCTTCTCGGAAATGTCGGTCTGCGTTTGCAAGTGGTAGAGATGGAGGGCCGCCTGGCAGGAGGCGAATTGTTGCTTCTTCTGTAAATTGCGAGGGTTAGGCCGAAAAGCTGTAAAATCGGAGTACTGGGCTGTTAGCGGGGGGAGGGCTTTCTAAGTTCCATTAATATTTTTGATGACTGAAAGAGCGGAGCCAACTTTTTTCCTGTCGGCCCTGGTGGGGATAGCAATCAAACATAAAGTGTTCGCACATTGTTTTTAGCAAATTTAAGCCTATCTGAATCGGAAAAACTTTTTTAAAAGTGAGAAAAACTTTTGAAAAAGTCGAAAATTTGGTCATTTTTGGGCCGAAAAAATTGATTTTAGACCTAAAATAAATTTTTTAATTAATTTTTGTAAAGTTTGTATCGCTTAGGAATTTAGATAATTTAGAAACACTTCCACCATTTATATAAAAATTCGAGGCTTGGGACAAAAAGTTCGGTTTCCCCTCCCCAGGATTCTCCCCCGGGATACGCAAGAACCAAAAGTCACAAAAAAAAACCCTAACCCCCCCCCCTTATAACAGTCCAGTACCAAAATGATACCTCCAAGGCGCCAGCACGAGCCGCCCGCAGCTCCCGCAGCTGCTCTTTCGGGTCGAAGGGGATTCCATGATCGATGGCCGTCATCCCCATCCGGAGCAGCATCAGCGTCCCGGTGCGTCCGCGCCCAGCCTCGCCGTGGATCAGCACCGTCCTGCAGGTGGTGCTCATTTTTTGCATCCAATCTTTTGTATAGTCTTAGAAATGTCTCGCAACTAAATGGGAAGTATTTTGATCATGTTTTTGGTAAAATAAAATTATATATTGCAAACAGAAAAGTATCTATCTGTTCCTGATCCTGGAGAATCCATCCTGAAAAAACCTTTTTGGTCAAAAAAATCCATATTTTTACCTTCACATATTTATCACCTATTTACATTACACGAAATTTTTTAAAGCCTGCAAGAATGCAAAAATCTTTGTTTCGAGCTAGCATGGCCGATTTTTGACAAACATTTCTCATCCTTCAACTTTTCTTGAAGTCTTTGTGTTAGGTCTTTTTGAACTCTTAAATGACTTAGTAAGAAGCGCATAGGCATTTCTGGACTTAAAAAAACTGGTCCTCCCCCGATAATGCGCAAGAACCCAAAGTTTTAAAAAGTACCTCCTCTCCGATATACACCAACAACTCGTATAAGCCCCAAATCCCGGGCGTGAAGCCTTCCCCCATCGCGCCAGTCCACCTGAACAGTTTATTTGATGCTGGTTCGTTATCAGGGGGACTACTAGTTTTTGTTTTTTTTCGTCTATAGATCAACCTTACCTACTGTTAATAATAAATAGTATCTTTTTCGAAGGTTTTTCCCAGCGTTTGACTGCTAGAAAGTTACAAAACCTTTGAAGTTTGAAAAATCTGTTTTTTTCCATAACTTTTCATACATTTTGTGTGTAAGAGCTCTGCAAAATTTTATCGATAAATAGGGTTTAGGTTTTGTTAAAGGACCGTACAGGATTACTGGGGAAAATTAGTTTTCGCCCTGTTGAAAATCTCTCTTGCTAAGAGCTCAGCAACGACGTTTGTTCTACCGCACTAATCATGTCAAATAAATCTCGCCTTAAACATGTTGATGCTGTGGGGGTTGCTGCCTTCTCGTCTCATCAACAGGCTATGAGCGCGCACCTTCAGACTCGTTTCGTGCGCGAAATTGAACTGAAACATCGTTTCTGGTGTGAACCTTCTCGTCTCGTCCCCCCCCATGGTAATGGGGTAAACTAGGCTTTAGCCCCCACCTTTCCCGAGAATTCAGCTTCCACGGTGTAGGGAGTTCCGCTAAGGTCAGGCACAACGAAGTTTTCGGTGGACATATCGGTGTACATATCCCAGCGGTGACCCAGAAACAGAATACACTGAAAAACATGCCTACCAATATGTCGATGATTTCAAAGGTGTTTAGCTAAGCGTTTAGCCAAAACCGGATCAGAATTGAGCACCCACATTGACCTTCTCCTGCCAGACCATGGCCCAAAAGTCGCGAAGTGTCTCCTTGAGGTGCGGCGCCTCGGCCAAGATGAACTGTTGCTCCGAGTTGGCAGGGCGGACCCAATTCGCATGGTAGAATTGGTCGCAGTTGTTCGCTTCGAAAACATGTACCCGCGTCGCGTCGATGCATGGGTTACACTGAAAAAGGATGATATCCCAATTTCTTAGCATCGTTAACTCCCGATACTTATTTGTGCTGCTCCGCAGAGCTGCTTTCCAAAATTAGCGAAGCTTCCGTGTGGAAGACTTCGGGCTTGATGCTAACCTCAAACCGGTGCACCTAGTGCTGGGGCGAATAGGTGGGGGGCGCCTATGTGGGCGAACAGTGGGCCAGGTGCGCATCTTTTCCAGGAACGACCTTTGAGACCGTTGCATACCTCAATTAAATCTCCTACAATACATGTTTTTAATACATCAGAATACCTAATAGTATGCTCTCGAACGTTTATAATGAAAACAATGCAATTATAACTTCCTTTTCGTTCTTTGAAATGCCTTTGAAGCCGTGAGTGCGCGTGCCCCCGCCCCCCAGCTGGCGCCAACTTTGGTATCTTGGCCCCCTATTTGTCTACCGGGATATAAAGTGTACGAAAACGTTGGTCTTGCTCTGACGAGTATTTTGGTATATTTAATAGCCCTGTCACGCAACGGGTTGCAATGATATAATTTGTAAACTGTACCTAAATCAGTGCGTGCAAAACATCAATTCCGATTTATTAGCATACCTTGAAGAGGGTGGGGTGCCAGAACCAGGTCCGTGCCTTTTCCAGGTCTACCGCGCTGTCGACTTCTAGGAATTGACGGCCCCATTCCTAAAGATGTAAATGAGTGGATTTTTGAAGAGAGAAGTTAACAAAAAAAATGGGCAAGCTATACGGTAATTGGTACCCCGGTAACAAACAGAAAGGAAACAGGGCTAAACTCCAGATCCCCAGCTACCCCACTCCCGCTCCCTATTCACCAACGGGGGGGAAGGAAACCAAAACACTCGCCCGAGCAAGCCAGGCGGTAGACTTCCAAACCGCGAAAGTACACCAGGGCTAAGAGTCCAGTGCCGGGGTGGGGGGTATCTGGGCGCCTCCCGGAAAAAAGAAACTATCCCCGGCTAACAGTCCAGTCTGACTATCAGTCCTGGCTAACAAACCGGCCGCACCCACTCGGAAAGGCTTATCCCAGTCAGGTGGGCAGGGTGGGCTGATCTTGGGCTTCTTTTTGCAGCAGCAACAGCCACCGATACAGCGGCGGATCTGAAAAGCGAAAAAAACTCGTATATAATCCTTTATCACGACGAATAAAATATCTGAAAGCATAGTGAAAACCCACCCAGTGTTCTTCTGGTGGGTTTCCAAATCGATCCGGCGGCTTCCCAAATCGATCCGGTGGCTTCGATTTTGCGCAGCCCATCAGGAGAACATTGGGGAGTCGTGCAATGGTTTGGGTTTGTGAATTGATTGGTTTGCGTGACGGTTGTATTCGGTATGCAAATTAATGACTTACTATATAATATGTAAGATGCAAATGCAAATGCAAAGAGCGGTGCAAAAATCATGTAAACAGTGTGGCTAAGATGCAAATGCAAATGCAAAGAGCGGTGCAAAAATCATGTAAACAGTGTGGCCTCGAAAGCCACTTTCCAAAATTTACGAGAATCTCGCAGGGGAGAACCCGGGTTAAATACCAACCTCAAGCTTGTTGGACGAATCCGTAGCCTCGAATGCTATGTGGTCTATATGATCCAATAGTGGGCCAGGTGTGCGACTGTCGCTTCGACGCACCAGAAATAATCCAGTTCCTGCTGGTGCCGGCCGGGCCGTTATCAGGTAAGAACGTATCCGACGTAAAACCTTGCCTTAAATAATCCTACCTTATATAATTTTGGAGTGTATGTGTGTGTGTGTGTGTGGATGTCACTTTCGAGGCCCGATTTGAGGGCCTTCCTGTGCATAAAATGCCCTAATTCTCCGACACCCGGGGGAATCGACCCTTCTGTTTCCGATGGCGTTTTCAGAATTTCGATAAAATACAAGTTTACAAAGTTAAAGCCAGTTTTATTGATTTTTGGGGCTCCGGGAGGGCTAATATGCATAAGGTGAAAAAATACAAATTTTCTCATTCTTGCCAGTTGCACTCGCGCGTGTGGTCGGACGGGGGGAGGGGGTCCGAAGGACCCGAGCTATCGGGAAGGCAAATTCCTCATGCAAAGGCCGCATTCCAGCGCCCAAGGCCCGCGAAGCGGGTTTTGGGCGCTGGTATCTCTATGATACCGTAGTGCGACCGAAAAGTCGCGTTCCAAAATTTACGAGTAGCCCCAAAGGGCGAACTCGGGTTAAACACCAACCTCAAGCTTGTTGGAAGAATCCGGCAAACAAATAATGATCCTGGCTATCTCGGGAAATAGTGAGCCAGATGGGCGACTTTCGCTTATGCACAACGGTTTTTGCAGTGCTCTAACTCGACTCGTAAATTTAAAAATCAACCAAATGGAATGAACAGAAAGATGACACCTGGGCCATAATCAAAAAGTTATATTCACCTGTTTCGAAGCTAATTCGTCCATCCTGCGTTATTTATTGCTCGCTATGGTGTGTGTCTTGTATTTCGTTTTTTGAATAATTTATTTTAAAAGGAAAATGGAAATAACGTTACAGAGCGGTAGAACACCGAAAAACAATGCCGACAAGAATAGAATTGGGTCTGGGGAATCACATCGGGGGCTGGTGGACAATATTTCACCAGGGTCAAGTCAATTTCACGTTAGAATCAGCTGCAGATATACAACGGGGTTGGTCCAACCGGAAAAAATATGTTTCAACGCAGGAAATCATTGATTTTGAGAAAGGTCGGTTAATAAAGGGATCTTTCTTCAACAACCTTATTTGTATGAATCTTATTTGAATCAAAAGAAAATGTTTTAAACTGGGATAATTATTTTCCAGAAGTGTATAGTTTTCTATACAGCTAACTTTGCTTTTACGTGTTTCATTTTTATAAGAACCAAGAGCAATTAAGAATTTTAGTAATTAAAAAAGCTGGATTGCCCAAAATTATTTTCGACTTTTAACATTTTTTGAAACATCTCAATTTAAAAATTTTTAATTGTTTACTTTTTCTCTGGAAAATCGCTAAACATGTAGATGTTACTTCTTATTTAGTTTTAAAATATAATCTTCCGTATCAACCGACTTTTCCCAAAATACAAAATAATTCACAAAAGAAAGAATACAAACCGAATGCTTAACTAGCATATGTATCATCAATTCACAGTGTGAGGTAAGGGTTGTGGGTTTTTGGAATCGACTGTGTTTTTTGTTGAGGGATTGTGCGGCACTTGAGGTAGTTGATGTTGCGGGATCATGCGCTTTTCAGGATTCAGGGTTGAGGTCACAAGGTTCCAGTTCGAAAAATGTCTAAACATACAAAGTTTAAAGGGATTGACAAGGCACGGCTATGGATGTTGTTCGCTTAGGTTAGTAAAAACTGTTCCCGCGCCGCGACACGTAACGCGCGGGTTTGGTCTTCCAATGTGTAACCGGCTGAGCTTGCTGCTAGCTTTCTCGATCTGGCCGCGACACGCAACGCATGTGGTTTCCACTCTACTGCGTAACCGATTAGACATTACCGGTTCTTTATCTTGATCCTACGCGTTGCGTGTCGCGCGTGCGGCTAAATCGGATCCGCAGCTATAAATCCCATGTGCATGCCTTGCCGACCCCTTTAAACGAACCAGCAAGGTAGGGTTCTGGCATTAAACTGCTACTGTTGCCTTCCTTTCCCTTGCGTAATGCATTGCGCTCCAGCCCGGCCTATGTGCGGTGCGTCCGCATTGCCTGTCGAGGGCATAGCAAAATACAAACAACAGATCAGCTAAAACTCCATAGCGTTGTGCCTTGCCCGTCCCCTTAAACTGAAAGGAATTCCACTCGCCAGGGTGAAAGAACGGAGGAGGAAGAAGAAGAAGATGTGGTCCGCAATTTAGGGGATTCGGGAATTTCGGGGGTAAAGTTACATATTCGAACCGGTGAAAAAAATAAATTATAAAGGTGTTAAAATCAAAAGTATAATTTTTTACACGGAGCACACGTCGATGATCGAATTGGACGGGGCCGGAGGGTCGGCGAGTTGGAGCTGAAAAAAAAAACAAAGTTTCATTTTTATGATGAGAACGCTTGAAATTCGCATGACGTTATTATGATGGGTAGATGATCGCTTTGGTCTATTGATTGTTACATCATTTACTTAATTCTGTAGGGGAATTTTTGAAACATTAATTTTCAATCCTAAGCGCGGCCCTAAGCGAATCTAGATCTAAAGCAGCGGTGAACTCAGGGATTTTGCTGATCGTATTTAGCGACAGAAACACGACGGCTAGCTAGGTGAAGGTCTATTAAGTGTAACACTTTCTCCTCTGGCGAAATCAGAATTTCGAAGTGATCTTAAAAAAGCTCATTTAGTGCAGCCCCGAAGGCTGCTTTCCAAAATTCGCGAAGTTTCCGTGCGGAAGACCTCGGGTTTGCGGCTAACCTCAAACCTGGTGCACTGAGTGCTGAGGTGACAGGGTAGGCGGCACCTATGTGGGCGAACAGTGGGCCAGGTGCGCGGCTTTTCCAAGAGGGCCAGGGAGACCGTCGAACCAATAATACTAAACTTACCCCTGGTGCCATATTCTCCTCCTGCGGCATTTTCTGTAGGCCCATGGCCGGATCCTGGGTGAAGAGATGGTAGTTGAGGAGGATCTGCCCCAGTAGCTGCTCATTGGCCGCCGAGAGGAGCGGGAAGTTGAAGGCGGCCGGGGTCGAGGAATGATGAAGAGGACGGGGTCCCGGGAAGGCCGAGGCTCGCTGAAAAAAACACATAGCTTCTTCAAAATTTGGCGTTTTAAGCGCTAGATATGAATGTTTCAAAAACCGTCGATTGAGGTTGGTTTTTGGATTAGTTAATGCATTTCTGTGCTCACGATAAAATCCTGTGCTTGCGTTAATCTGTCTTTAATGATAGTGTTTTTTTGGTACCAGAATAGCCCTAAGATTAAGAAGTCGCATCCCAGGGTTTATTTAGTACCTAAAAGGCGGAAACTCGAACTCGAACTCGCATCTTTTGAAATTTTGTGTGTTTCACCCTTCGCCCGAGTTCAAGATTTCAAATATTTCACGGACCGTGGCAGCTTTGAATCCTTAACGTATTCTTGGCACCAATTTTGCATCAGATTTTCCCAATTTCCGCAAATAATGGCATGTATCCAGGGCCGTAGCTGACCCAAAATTTCGGGGGGGGGCGGCAAGGTTTCGGGGGGCGGCGGTTCAAAAACATCTGCCGTTTACCGCCCTTTTTCAAAAATTTTCAAAAATGATAAGGGTCCCCCCTTGTCACACCAGTGACAATAATTTGCGCACTCGATAGCCTGGGAGAGCAAAAGACGGGGATCTTTGGGACGATTTATTCAAGGGTCCCGGTGGGGTACCCTTTTATGAATACACGGCAAAAAACGGGGAACGGGGATTGGGGCAAAGGCGACGAAGGCAATGGCGAAGGACACGGCGGCGATGAAGGCGAGCAGAAGGCCGGGAATCAGACGTAGCTTCGCGGTGGCGAACAGCTAGCTGGAGCCCGGGAAGACGGAGATGATGACGTCGACTGGACACGACTCTCGACTTGATGATAGGAAGAAGGCGTGTGTTTATATAGTCGGGAACGGAGGGAATACAGGGTCGCCTTCCGGATGCCGCGGAACCGCATGCAAGGTGGACATGCGAACGTCGGTGGACGAGGGCTTGTACTTGCAATACGATGTTGTGGCCCTGGATCTCGGAGACGCCCATAGAGAAGGAGAAGGCGAACACGGTCCATCAGCACGGCTCTGCGGGCTTCTGAGGATGGCCGGCAAGAAGGAGAAGGCTGCTCGTAGCAGCGTATTGTATTGAGTTGTAGGTTTTTGGGGAATTTGTAAGGTTAGGTAACCGTGAACGTCACGGGGACGTGACACTCCCGGGGAACGAGAGTTTGTATTGGAATTTTGTAATTTGCATCTACGCCGCATTTGGGCGCGATGCCCTCCCGGGGAACGAGAAATTTGACCATTCGGTCTTAAGGTCACAACCGGCGAGGAACATCATAAATGCATGTGATTCTGTCGAGGTGTGGTGCACTGATGTATTGCCCGGAAATAAGGCTTTATTTTCAGAATAAGACACGTATAAAATGAGGGGTTCGGGAATGCTCCGATACAACAAGTGGACATGAAGTGGGGCTATTGGGTGGTAGCGTCACTGTTGGGATCGTTCGGGTTGACGGGCTGGTTTCCGACTCGAGCCTCGCGGAGTGGGCAGACTGCGGCGACGTGAATCTGGGATCCGGGGCATCGGTGGCAGTAGTTGGTCGGCAATTCACAAGCGTCGCGATGCAGTCGGAGGCAGTTCTGGCAGGCCTGGAAAAGTGTGGGATTTGGATTTGGGGATAGCTCTTTACATTGTATTCGATCAACAACATCAAACGAGCTCTCATGTTGTCCATCGTGTAGATGTGGTTCTTGAAGCTGTGGGTTTGCGTACAGTCTTTGACCGGGCATTGGCGAATTGGTGGGTCTTGGGTGCGGCGATTCTGCAGAGAGTCGAAGAACTCGAGCAGTGAACGATTGGCGGCTTTTCGCTGATCTGCGACAGGCTGCTGCGGTTGCTGTCCGGAGATAGGTGGTTGTACCATTTCTGTAATTTGAGGTAATTTGGTTTTAGGTTAATGCTTTACCGATACGAGAACGCTTGTGGGACGGTTGATCGGGCAGATTCTCGTGAGTGGTTGGGTTGGATGGATTGGGCAGCGTACGGGTAGGGATGTTGCCGGCCTGCTCGGGGTTGTTGGTCTTGGTAGGTAGAAGGTTCTTGCAGGCGGCGGCCAGCCGTTGGCCCGCCTCCGTCCGGTGTTTGTTGTTGTGTGGGGGAGGCATTCAGTTGAATCGAAGTTGCGATTTCTTTTGTAGTTGATTTAGTAAGGTAATTAAGGGGGCTTCCGGTGTGTTTGGTCTTCGTAGGCAAATGAGGATGTAGATTTCATGTCACCAGGCTTCATCTGGATCGTTTTCCTTATAATTGCCATTAAATTGGTTATTTCTTTTTGGTCGGTTTTCTTTAACAGTTTCTTTGGGTATATCGATTTGCGTAGCAATTTCCAGCGGAATAAGCTGTGAAATTGCGCGTTGGATAATTCTCGTTCTGGGCGTCCGTAGGAGTGCCGCTCTCACCTGGCCATCCGGACTTTTGATCAATTCGGTTATAATACCTTTGGGCCAAGACCCTCGGGGTGCTTTTATTCCTTTGTTGTTGGTATCGATGATTAGAACCATGTCTCCAACTTTCGGGATAATCGAAGTAGATTGACCAGTCTGGGCATTTAGTTTCTTTTGATTTTCGCGTAATTCTGCTAAATAGACGTCTTTCCAAATTTGCCACATTTTTTCAAGTTCTTTAGTGTGCACGTTGAAGGTTTTTACCAACTTTTGTACATTTTGATTAGTTTGTGGATCGAATTCTGGATCGTCCACATTGTGAGTTAAAGTATTCGCTTCAATCAATTGTAGCCCAGGAGTCACGAAATCGATTGGTCGAATAATATAGTTTTCAATTTCATTACCAGGGTAGGTTAATGGCCTGGAATTCACGATTGCTTCCAATTCGTGGAGTACCGTAGGAAACTCATCCAGATGGAATTTTCGTGGATTTTGAAGTTTTTCGAGGGTTTTTTTGACACATCCAACCATTCTTTCGTAAAAGCCGCCTTTCCAGGGGGCTAATGGTGTGATGAATTTCCATGTTATGCCTTTTTCGGTGAGAAAG
The DNA here is from genome assembly GCA_958295435.1 of Mesorhabditis spiculigera. Taxonomy (NCBI): domain Eukaryota; kingdom Metazoa; phylum Nematoda; class Chromadorea; order Rhabditida; family Rhabditidae; genus Mesorhabditis; species Mesorhabditis spiculigera. Next base: position 131,987 of record CATQJA010001122.1, on the reverse strand, counting down.
TCTTGGAATGTGTCCTCACGATGTTCTGTTGCCTTTAGGATCTTTTCGGCCAGAACAAAGTTGGTTCCATTGTCGGAGGTCATGGTTCTTGGCACTCCTCTACGAGCGCAAAAACGCTTTAGAGCGAGTAAGAATGTCCTTGCACTTTGATCTTCGACCATTTCCAAATGAACGAGTCTGGTGGTCATGCAAGTGAATAATGCAACCCAACGTTTGATTTCGCTGTGCTCATTTTGATTTTGCATTTTTAGCATGACTGGCCCGAAATAATCGACACCGCAATTTTCAAACGGTATTGCTCGATTTACTCTTTGGTGGGGTAGGTCGGGCATTGGCGGATATCGGAATGGTCTTCCTTGGAATCTTTTACAGTGAACGCATTTTGATATGTAGGCTTGTGTCGCGCTTCGGATTCTCGGGATCCAGAAGCACTTTCGTATTGCAGTAAGCGTTTGGTTGACGCCACTGTGTGCTGTTTTGATATGAGAATGTCGTATTATTAGCATACTCAAATGTGACTTTGGCAGTACCAAAATTGGGGCTTTCTGATAGGTTGGTAGGTCAGCTTGCCCGAGGCGTCCCGGACATTTTAATAAGCATTTTTCATCTCGAACTGTCAGGTGCGCATAGGTATTGGTTGCAGGATCTCTTTGGTGTTCTAGAAGTAGTAGGTCTAGACCTGGTATTGTATCGTCATTAGTAATAATTTGAGGATTTTCACTCAGATTTCGGCAGAGTGCTGGTAGTTTGATGCTTTGCTTTCTATTCTCATTGGTTTTGGTAATCCATGATTTCAAAATTTTCAGCGTTCTTGTCGTTACTCGTATGGCTTTCGAGAGCCTACTGTAGCGTTCGATTTTTATCAGATTTTCGGGTTCTTGCCTGTGTGCTCTTCCAAACAGGAATACCACATGGGGATCTTCTGGGAGTTCCCAGTTGCGTTGGCTTTTTTCAGGCCATGTGTCGATCGGATGTTTGATGAATTCTGGGCCTGTAAGCCAAGTGGAGGTTTGGAATCTTTCGAGGTCCACTCCTTTAGTGCCAAGGTCCGCAGGATTCCGATCAGTAGGTACATAATGTATGCTGAATGGTACCGTAAGATTTTCTAACGTGCTTCGGATCGTTTCAACACGCCTTTTTTGTGAACACGTCGAGATTGATGGCCTTGGGGGTAACCAGCCATTTCAATGCGCATTCTGAATCGCTGAATATTTTCACAGATTTGAATTTCAGATCCGTTTCCTCAATGACGAACTTGGCCAAATTGGTAGCACAAAGCAGAGCCATAAGCTCGCCTCGAGGAATGGTCATGCGTAGCTTTAGTGGATTTAGACGATTTTTGCTGATGATTAGCTGTGTCGTGGTTTTGGTGGCTGTGCGACTGATGACGTACGCACACGCCGCGTACGCATGTTGCGACGCATCCCCAAATACTACCAATTCATGAGTATCTGCGTCTGCCAGAGCACGACGTGGTAAGGTAACTTCGATGTTGTCGTATTTTTCGACAATTGCTTTCCACTTCTCTAGATCGGTTAAAGTAAGGGGTTGGTCCCATTGGTATTGTTGTCGGCATAAATCTTGTTTGAAGATTTTTGCATCAATCAATAGTGGAGCGCATAGCCCCAGTGGGTCGAAGTTTTGAGCGACTTCTTTGAACACTTTACGTTTGGTCGCTGTTTTGCTGTCAAAGTCCATTTTAATTTTAATTTTCAGTTGATCGTTGGTAGGATCCCAATGATAACCTAGCAATTTTTGGGCAATGGTATTTGACCGATCGGAATCGGGTATTTTGAGGTTTACCGAATCGGAATTGGAAATGTATTCTCGTAGATTCATTGACATTTGATTAAATAATTGCTTGGTTTTTTCGTACTTCTCGAAGGCTTCGGCTTCGTCAGCTGCACCAAGCATCAAATTATCGACATATATATTCCGTAATATTTCGCCAGCCATTTCGGGTTTGTAATGATCGAGGAGATAATTTATTGAAATATTGAGAAGGAATGGTGAAGAGCTGATTCCGAATGGAACGCGATTGAATCGTAAGAAAATTATATTTTCTGGGCTGGGAGGCTTCTCGGGATCCTTCAACCACAGAAAACGTGTGTAATCTTTTTCAGACTCTTGTAGATGAATTTGGTGAAAGGCTTTTTCTATATCGGAAATTAATAGAATTTTTGGATTCCTTGCACGCAGGAGCATCCCTACGATATTCGGGATCATTGATGGTCCTGGGTACGTACAGTCATTAAGGGAGGGTCTCCCTTTCAAGTGAGCGCTTGCGTCATAGACAACTCGAAGTTTGGTTGTGTTTGATGTTTCTTTAATGACGCAAGCGTGTGGGATGTAATAGCATGGACCATAGTTAGCGGGTGCAATTTCAATAATTCCTTTTTCAATTTGTTCTTGAATTTGCTTGTGGTAGGTTTGCATAATGGTGGCATTTTCCGGTTTCTGTAATTTTTGGCATAATGAGTAGAGTCGTCGTTGCGCGATTGGTAGATTATTGTGTAGTTCAGTTTTCTTTTCATTCCAGGGGAACTGTACCAAGATTTTCCCATCATCAATTTTAGCGTTTTTATAAAATTCTTCGACGATCTTTTTATTAAGTTCGGCTTGAGCGTCTTTTCCGGGGTTTTCTAGTATACCAATGGCATCTAGTTCCCAGATTTTTTCTTGTTCTTGAATTCGGGAAATCATATTTTTAGAGAGTTGTTGTTTCTTATCAGACACATAAATGCCCGATATGATTTCTCCGAAGATTGTTTGGATCTTTTTCATGCCGCTTGGTAGCGTGACAGCTTCATGGCTTGTAAATATATTCCAGAATTGATCCATCCCCAGGATGATATCACATGGCGCAAATACCGATCCGGTGATGGTCTCTGGAATCGACAATTTCAATGGGTCAATGTGCGGAATATCATCTGGTTCTATTTGTGAAATTTTATCTCCGTCAATATCTTCCATGACGCGAAGACGAATTTTGACTTCGTGTACGGTAGTTTGTAACGTAGCTTCGACAACGTCGGTTTCGATGTAACTTGTTCCTCCAAATCGGGTGATTCGCAATTTTTCCTTTTCAATAATTGGCAATTTTAATTTATTTTGAAGGCTTTGGGAGATGTATGACAGTGTAGAACCAGTGTCAATAATGATGAATGTCGATGTCATTGTGGGTAGCATTTTGCTTTTTGCGTGAATTAATTGAGATCTTGCTTCTGTGTTTTTAACATGCAAGATCTTCGAAATCACGAAAAAACTGCTGGTTCTCGTTTTCGGCATTTTGAAAGCATTCATCATCGTGTTCGGAAAATACGTATTCTTGAATTTCACTTTCCTGGAGAGTCGGATTGTTCGCTGGCGAGGTGTTTTGATCGATGTCGATGTTTGGGACATTATCTGTCGAAGCATTGTTCAATTCGGCGTTTGCCAGGTTCATCCGCCCATTGTTGGGACGATATGGCTGACGATTTTGAGCGTAGTTGTTTTGTTGATAAGTTTGATTATTTCGCGGCTGGAATTTTTGGTAATTATTTTGGGGCACATAGGGCCCGTTGAACGTGTTGGTTCGATTTTGGAAGTTTTGGCCGTACTGGTTATTGACACGATTATTGTTGAATGGGCGTTGCATAGCCCCATTCTGGAAATTAGTATTTCCTTGGGTATTCTGTGGGGGATTAACTTGAGCCGGCTTCTGGGTCCCCTGAACTGGGTTCTGGGGGGATGGAGTCGTAGGATTTGCTGAGTTCGTGGTATTTGTGGTGGAATTTGGAAATTGTTTGAAACCCAAGTTTCCGCATAATCGTGGGTGATGCGCGTTGCCGCACTTGAAGCACCTTTCAGTACATTCGTGACTGCGGTGGTCATCTTCAAAGCATGACATGCAGGCTTTTTGGGTGATGAGAGTACGTTTCACATCTCCGATGGAGAGTTTTGAGAGCATGTGACAGTTTTTTGGTCGGTGACCGACACGGTGGCAGAATAGACAGGTTCTGTTGGCTGCCATTGCTTGGTACCGTTCGGTGGTCTGATTGCTGATCTCTTGCAGGCAGGTGATGCGACTCTGTAATTCTTGAATTAACCTTTCAGTAGTCCATTCGATTCCTTCTTTGTATTCGTCAGCAATCACTTCGGTGATTAATTTAATGGGAAATTTGTTTTTGATCATGGTGCGGAAGTGGCAAGTCTCGGTGTTTTCGACTGCTCTGATCCGGGTCGTGAATGCTCGTATTTTTAGGATGGTCATTTTCATACTTTTCGGGATCTGTGGTGGCAGCTGGTAGTGAGTTGATTTCAGAGTTGAGTGCTTGCTTTTTTCGTAGCGGGTTATTGTAGGTTTGATGCAATAGCTGAAGGGCTAGAGCATAGTTTTGTCCGGTAGTAGGGAATGAATCAACTACTAAATGCGCTTCATGTGATGTGAATTTTTTCAGAATGGCGAACTTGTGAACATCATCATAGGGTTGACTGTGAATCAACTCGTTGAATAGTTGCCAGAATTCGTCGTACTTGGCCAGATTTCCATCGAATGTGGGGAGATTCACTTCCAGAGTTTGTTTTGGGAGATGAATCCCTTTTGGGGAATAAAATGATGGCCTGTTGTTCGGCGTAATTGGTGATTTGTACACTTGCGACATGGGTGTTTCCACCACAGGCATGGGAACGCTCCTTTGGGTGAATTTGGTTGAAGTGAAATTTGAATTTTGGGTTTGCATATTTTGATTTGGGATTTGGAATTTTTGGTTGGTGTTGTTGAATTGAGGAATCGCATTATTGGACCTGTCATTGTGAACGACGGACAGTGTGGATTGACTACTTTGTCTGATAATAGCAAGTTGTTGTTGCATTGCACGCTCAGCAGGATTGGTTCCGGTGACTTGCTCGATTTTGTTACGGCAAATGTCATGGAGTTCTTGTATCTTGTTCACGACCGGCAGAATCGTGTCGAAAATGTACTCTTCGAAATTTTGCTGATAGTTCTTCATGATCTCTGTATATTCGTCAGAAATTTTGTTGAATTCTACGTCTTGGGTGTTGATTTTTGTGATGGTTTCCTCGAGTAGTCGGGTATATTCATCTGGGCTAACGTTTAGCTGTTCAATTTCAGATTGCAGGATCCATTCGGTGTTCGGAATGAATTCCTTGTTCAGCTTGTTGATAAAAATCGTTAACCGTCTTTTGATTAGTTGAATGGCGGTGGGGATTTTGCATTGATTTTTCGTCAATTCGTGTTTGTTTCGGTCCACAGCCGTATTCTGGTCCTCAGCCATATTTGGTGATCCGGTCAACAAATCAAACGAATTGTCGAAACGGATGTTTGTGGTCGAGCGCAAAGGCTCTTGTGGGCGATTTCCAAGATTGGGGATCGGGTTGAGTCTTTCATTTGATATTTGGAACCCCGGAGGGTAGATCTGTTGATAGTTGGGACGGTACGGGCCGTATCCCGAAGGATAGGCACTGCCAGGTATATTGGGTCGGTACGGGTCATTCCCTTGCGGGAAGACACTGCCGGGTATATTGGGTCGGTTCGGGCCATTCCCTTGCGGGAAGGCACTGCCGGGTATATTGGGTCGGTTCGGGCCATTCCCTTGCGGGAAGGCACTGCCGGGTATATTGGAGGCGAGAATGGGGAACGGGACAGGATCAGTCATTGGCGGGGAATTATGGACGGGCAGATCGCGACTCTGGCGCTGCATCACGTCAAAAACACGGCTCGAACCGTTTGGGAATTAAAGAAGAGGAATAAGCAAAAGAAGGCGGGCACACTGACTCGGGTGTTGCTCGACGCCAAAATTGAACGGGGGAAAGGGCCAGTGATCCGCTCGGGGCACCACTTTGTCACACCAGTGACAATAATTTGCGCACTCGATAGCCTGGGAGAGCAAAAGACGGGGATCTTTGGGACGATTTATTCCAGGGTCCCGGTGGGGTACCCTTTTATGAATACACGGCAAAAAACGGGGAAACGGGGATTGGGGCAAAGGCGACGAAGGCAATGGCGAAGGACACGGCGGCGATGAAGGCGAGCAGAAGGCCGGGAATCAGACGTAGCTTCGCGGTGGCGAACAGCTAGCTGGAGCCCGGGAAGACGGAGATGATGACGTCGACTGGGCACGACTCTCGACTTGAAGAGAGGCAGAAGACGGGCGTTTATATAGTCGGGAACGGAGGGAATACAGGGACAGCTTCCGGATGTCGCGGAGCCACATTCAAAGTGGGCATGTAGACGTCGGTGGACGAGGGCTCTCACTTGCATACGATGTAGGGGTCCTTCTTGGATCGCGGAGACGCCCATAGAGAAGGAGAAGGCGAACACGGTCCATCAGCACGGCTCTGCGGGCTTCTGAGGATGGCCGGCAAGAAGGAGAAGGCTGCTCGTAGCAGCGTATTGTATTGAGTTGTAGGTTTTTGGGGAATTTGTAAGGTTAGGTAACCGTGAACGTCACGGGGACGTGACACCCCTTATCATTTTTTCGCCATCTGCAGATTTCGGGGGGGGGCGGCATGCCCCCCCGGCCCCCCCCCTCCTACGGGCCTGCATGTATCAAAAGTTGCATATGAAAGAAACCTATTTTATTCTTACTATTACAGTCCTCGTATTGCTGACTCATATGTTTTCAGGATAATTGGATAGAATTAATGCTCAAAGGGTGTTTTTGCGAATTGAGCTTTTGCATTTAGCTCTTTTTCTACTGTAAATTTCATTAAAAATTATTTAATTCGAGTACATTATTGACTCTATTAAATTTAGCACCTGGAAGGGAGGAGATATCTAATTACCAGCGACTTTCACGAACCGTTTGAATGTTGTTTTAGGTTTCAATGTTTCAAAAAACTAATAGGTCGTGTCGGTTTTGAAATACCCAATAGATTGATTCGCGACTTCATTCGGAGCCACACATCGGTATGGAACCTTTGTATTTGTTTCAACGATTAAAAGGCCGTCCGCGGGTCACCCGAACAAGCCTTGGCACAGTTTTTTTCGACCCCTATTTTTTGATGCCATCTGATAGAGCATGGTCGAATTAGGGGATTCGCAGTAATTTGGGATTTTTAAAATAACATTTTCCGGGTTAAACAGGGCGTTAAAGTTACCAACGGCGAAAATTTATCTCGATGACTACTTGACAGAATTGGCTGAAACTTTGTGACTAGGCCTAATTTGGGATGGGGATCATTTTTCTAATACATCGCGAAGCACGAAAATTAGCAGAACCTAGTTAAATTGCATACCGAAAATAGTTTTTGCCGAATTTCAAATTAACGGCGAGTCGGCCGCAAGCTGGAATTAGGCTAGAAAGATGCGCAAAATTTTTCTGCATCGATTGATGTATTATTTAGGTAGCGGCCAGGTCGCCGTTTTCTCACAGCGAGCATTTTGTAGCTGAAAAATGGTCTGAAAATCTGACTAAAATGGAAAATTTTGCGATTTTCTATGTTTTGATCCACGGGATCACATTTAACGATCACGCCAAGCTAAACGCAAAAATTAGCAAAAAGAAATTCGACATTTGAAGGGGTGCTGGTTTTGGGCGGGAATCGAACCCGGACCCTCCGCCTGGGAGCCCCATGGCGCAATGAGTAGAGCGTCGGCGTGCCAATCCAGAGCCGGCGCCAGTTCAATCCCAGCTCCCTCTCAGAAGCCGAATTTCTTTTTGCTCTTTTTTGCAATCGACTTGGCATGATTTCTTGATGCGTTTTGACTACTCGGATATGTAAATACCACAAAACTTTCCATTTTAATCAGATTTTGAAGCCATTTTTCAGCTACAAAAAGCTCGCTGTGAGAAAACGGCGACCTGGCCGCTACCTAAATAATACATCAATCGATGCAGAAAAATTTTGCGCATCTTTCTAGCCTAATTCCAGCTTGCTGCCGACTCGCCGTTAATTTGAAATTGGGCAAAAACTATTTTCGGTATGCAATTTAACTAGGTTCTGCTAATTTTCGTGCTTCGCGATGTATTAGAAAAATGATCCCCATCCCAAATTAGGCCTAGTCACAAAGTTTCAGCCAATTCTGTCAAGTAGTCATCGAGATAAATTTTCGCCGTTGGTAACTTTAACGCCCTGTTTAACCCGGAAAATGTTATTTTAAAAATCCCAAATTACTGCGAATCCCCTAATTCGACCATGCTCTATCAGATGGCATCAAAAAATAGGGGTCGAAAAAAACTGTGCCAAGCTATAATGGGGACTGTTCGAGCGACTCGCGGACGGCCTTTTAAAGGTAGAACTAAAAGCTTACATACTCAAGCTTTTCAAAATCAAATTCTTTTAAATTTTGATGTTTCTTTAAATTTTGGGCAACTTTGAAGGGCGCCATCTACAATGCCGCGAACTGCGTGTCTTGCGCTAACTTCATTTTTCTCAATGAAGGCTAATTATCATTTTAATACCGTAAAAACCATTAAACGTTTTTTTATTACTTACCCAAAACATCTGGCACGCCCATTTTCGGTGTGGTGACGGGAGTGGTGTTGAGAAGTGGCTGCAGTGGCTGGGAGAGTGGGAGGGCTGAAAAAGAGTGAAATAGCTGACGTGTATTATCGTGTTGCAGACTAAGATACATAAATACGACTAAAGAAATCTTACAAAAAAACCTGGTCAATTCTAAAAAAGGTCGCAAAAAAATGTTGCAAAAAATTGAGCACTGAGAAGTACTGGTGGTTGACCAATGCATAGCTTGGTAATGTGTAGAAAAACCTTACATTAGCTTGAATTTGGTTCTTTCGCATTATCGGGGGGGGGCTTTTCCCCGAAAATCCAATTTTTCTAATATAAATGGCAGATTTCTTTCCAAACGATTTTTCACAACAAAAACCAATTTTGATCAAAAGTTCGAAGAAAAGAATATTTAAAAGAAATGTATATAAAAACTTCGACCAAACTTTTGATAAAAAGTTTTCATTTTTTGGTTGCCGGTGAAATTACGTTTAACTGAAAAAAAACACAAATAAGACTGTGAATATTACGTTAATAGACATTCCTAGACTCATAGTAAAAAAAATGGGTTCCATCCGTCGCTAATAATGCGAAAGAACCATGAGCGTTAATGCAAATTTTATTCACTGCCATGTAAACTACTTCGCCGCTTGGAAAACTGGTTTTTCGAATAACATTCTGGGCTTTTTATATTTGATCGATTTCACATATTAAAAAGGTATTAAGCTAAACATTAGAATTGGAGTGATCTAATTCACTCGACGAATGAACAAGCCAAACGTTTTTTTGGTGATAAAAGTTAATGTTTCAAATCTTTTTGTAGTCAGAATTCCAATAGACAGGGGAATCTGGTATAGCGATTTTCATTTAAAAATATAATTGTCGAAATTTTTAAAAAGCCCTGAATTTGTAACAAAATTTACTTAGATAATGTTTTCCTAAAACTCACGGTGAACGGATCGATTGGGGAGCCAATTTCAGAAAGGAAAATTTTCTTTGGAGCAGCTAATGTTTCACCAAACTCCAAAGTAATGATAATCAAGATTGAGCTATTTAGATTGATGTGGACACCGTAACTATTGACGGCTTTTTTGTATACATTAAAACCCACCTTTAAACCTTTTAAATATAAATTGTCGATTTATTCTCTTAGTCTAATATCAAATTGTATTTGGAAAAACACTAAAAATGCATTTTATTTTGTTTTATTTATATACTTTGAGACTTCCATATATAAGTTTTAATTTATTCCCGTAGTATACTAACGTGTATTTTGGAGAAAAAGCGAAGAAAAAGCTTACCCGTTGACGTGAGTTGATCGATTGGGGCGGCCAGCGGGAGAAGGAGTGGATCCAGCATTACCGTACTCGTCGGAATCGTTGACGGGTGCGGCGCGGAACTACTGCAATTTTATAGCTTAGATTAAATTGAATAATTACGATAACTTTTAGTCGAAACCCTCAATTAAAATAATTTAGAAGTACGGCTCTGTTATATCAAATTGTATTTTATCTACTTTAGCGTTTACCAGTGCCAAGTTGATACATGGATTTTGAAAAGTCTATTTTTAAGGTTTGTATATTTTAAAGCTTAGATTTTTAAAGTTAGATAAATTACGATAGTTTAGTCGCAAACTTGATTGCTTGGTCTTAAATCCAAAAAATCGAAAAATATCGTATTAGCGACATTTCGCCTGCCCAACTCACCAGATCATTTAAAACATTTCTATAGGCTTGTTTATTTAACGTGTGGTGAAAGCGGAAATTTGAAAATTAGAAGATACGCGTAAAATAAATTAAAATATTTTTTTTGGAAAACTTTATCCTACCTTATATAATTTGGTCGCGTATCTTTGTGTGTGTGTGTGTGTGGATGTCACTTTCGAGGCCCGATTTGAGGGCCTTCCCGTGTCCAAAATGCACTAATTCTCCGTCACCCGGGGGAATCGACCCTCCTCTTTCCGATGGCGTTTTCAGAATCCAGCTAAAATACAAGTTTACAAAGTTAAAGCCGATTTTATTGATTTTTGGGGGTCCGGGAGGGCTAATTTGCATAATGTGAAAAAATACAAATTTCCTCATTCTTGCCAGTTGCACTCGCGAGTTTGGTCGTCTCTTTGGATCTGCCTCTCGATGCATTTCCTTCCCCTGCCCCGGGCAGTCCTCTTGAGGCATAAAACGGGTGTTTGACGGCTAGCGCCGCAGGCTTTAGAACGAAGCTAGCCGCTCAAGCTAGCGCCGCAGGCTTTAGAACGAAGCTAGCCGCTCAAGCTAGCGCCGCAGGCTTTAGAACCAAGCTAGCCGCTCTAGCTAGCGCCGCAGGCTTTAGAACGAAGCTAGCCGCTCAAGCTAGCGCCGCAGGCTTTAGAACGAAGCTAGCCGCTCAAGCTAGCGCCGCAGGCTTTAGAACGAAGCTAGCCGCTCAAGCTAGCGCCGCAGGCTTTAGAAACAAGCTAGCCGCTCAAGCTAGCGCCGCAGGCTAACGAATAAAGCCAACCATTGAAGCTAGCGCCGCAGGCTAAAGAAGGGGGTTACCGCTCAAGCTTGCGACAGGCTGGATGAGGACTTGCGACAGGCTTTATCTCGAAACAAACCGCTCGAGCCGGCGCCGCTGGATGAGGACCTGCGCCGCAGGCCTAATAACGACACTAGCAATTTAAGCTTGCGCCGCATGAGAATACAAAGAGGTTTGCATGGGAGATGTGTTTTTCTTTCTTCAGGGTAACTTTATGTGTAAGGGCGCTCGATTCATAGGGCCTAGACGGAGTCCAGCGGGGGAGAGTCGCGAAGCGGCTCCTCCCCCGCTGGTTGCCAATAAAAAGATGAAACCATGTCGATTAGCAGTGCCTTTTCCACTCGACCCATGACATTTTTTTGAAACATTTATTTCAAACTTTTATTTGACCGAAAGATAATTATTTTTACGAAGTATTTACATTTTCCAAAACTGATAAAATTCATCGATTGTTAAAAACAAGTCTATGTTGGTTTGAACTGTTCTAGCGCCAAGCGAATAACGCTCTTTTTTCAAGGATTTCACCATACAGAAACCTATAAATTCCATTTTAATACACTGTGTGTGGTGGAAGCGGAATTTTGAGAGTTAGAAGACATGCGTAAGATAAACTAAAATATGTTTTTGGAAAACTTTATTGCCCATTAAAAAGCTAAACGATCACGTTGATTAGCGGCGCCCTTGCCACGCGACCCACGACATTTTTTCGAAACATTAATTCCGAACTTTTACTTAAGCGAAAGACTATGGCTGTTTTAACTGTTTGAGCCGAAGGATTTTTAAAGGATTACACTTTGCAGAAAGATCTTTGCAGAAACCAATAAAGTTCATTTATAAAAAGCCCATCATGTTTTCTAATTATTTTTTTCCGAAATAATAACAAAATTATAAGCAAAAAAATTGATAGAACTGGTTGTAAGAGAGTAGATTTTTGATGGTCTATCTTGGGGTCACTGTCAAGTTAATATATCCCACATTAATGTACCTTTCATGAAACATTTTTCTTGCAAAAAACTTACCCCAAAATCAACGATTGCAGATCCGGGGCCGCTTGTGAGGGTGGGGGCATAGAGGTCGAGGATGCAGATGAGGTGGCCGGAATTTCGGAAGCCTTCTGAAGCGCCGACGCAGCCCCCGACGGCTTCATGTGGTTATCTGAAATTAGAATGAATGATATGAAAACTTTCAAAGGAAAATTCTTTGTTTTTGGAAAATGATTGTCGACATTTACTGATCTCTCCAGCCTTAAAAATCAAGTTCTTAGCGCATTGACATTTCGACTTTGGACAAAACCAATTGCGAGAAAGCAACCTGTAATTCAACTCAAAAATTCAAAAATCTAACAGCAAGGTATATTCATGTTTCATAAAAATGTTGGGCTATGCGGCGGTTTTTATGCTTGATGAACCATTTCTTATCCCATCTTTTCAAGCTAATATTTGCTTTGTTGATTAGTAAATACGAGGCTCCAGTAGAAGAATTCGGAAAAATGAATATTTTTGCATAACTTACTATCTAACGTTAGTCCTTTTACGGTACCCCATTATCTCACGAATTCCGAATTGCTTGATGGTTGTCATTTTGCCGTAAAATAAAAATGTTGCAAAAAATCTAGACAACAAAATCACAGTCAGCCGCTTACTGCTTCCCCCCGTTATTAGTTGACAGCAAGTTTTTTGTTCCTTTTCCTTTTTTCTGCCCACAGTTTTGTCCATTTCGTACTGTGTGGCATACCATAATTAGTGTGGCATAGGCATAAATTACCACTTACGACCGCATTAAATTGTTTGAAAAATGCAGAGCCAAATGTTTCAAAAAATGTAGGTAATTGGCAAAGATTGTACTTTCTTTGATCCGAGTTTCTCGACCATCGTTAGTTTATTTTTTTGGTTACTGGACCCAGCTTAGGCTTAGGACCCTGGCATGATTACTGTATTATTTACTTTGTAAGCGGTAACTATTTAATACGTCTTAAACATCAAATTCGTAAATTAAAATGGTTCCAAACACCTATGTGAGCAAGGAGAAAATTTATTGCAGATTAGACCTTGAGCAAATCCGCGGATCCAGCGCCCCGAAAAATATAAATCAAAGAAACGGTCCTTTGGCATTATCGGGGGGGACGCAAGCTGAATTTTTTATAAGTCCAGCAATGCCCAGTAACTGAAGAGTAAGCAAAATGTACAAGAAAATCAAAATGTTTCAGGTAAACCATGGTAGGAAGCACACGGGGATGGGTCAATTGGATCGTGCAAATGTCATTCTCCTGCAAATTTAAAGGGATGCCGACGGCATAGTCAATCGGTTACGCGCTGGAAAGAAAATGTCTCTGCGCCTCTCCCCTGGGCGCCCTCTCTCCCCTGTTGGCTACTTGCCAATTTGTTGATGAGGGGGGATCGACACATGCCGTCGGCAGCCCTTTAAGGCCGCCTACACCGAATGAAAGGAGTGTCTTACCGGAATAACAGGATGTGAATTCCAAAAATAATGTTGAGAATTCAAAAAAGCTCTCACAGAGTTTCTAAAAAAAATGTGAAAATTCTTAGCCAATAGTCCGGAATTTTAAATGTTTCATCTACGATTCAAATCTCGTAACAATTGTGCTAAACAATGGAGAGGTGAATTTCTCGTTTTATGTTTTTCATTTTTCTCATTTCTTATTTAATTTGTGGCTCCAGCTACCTTCTTCTTTTTTTGGTAACTGTTTGCGACAGGCAAGTCCATTTTCTCGGCTACACCCAATGCAGGCCGCCCCGGAATCGAAAGCGACTGGGATCAAAGTTCTTGAAGTAATTATTATTATTATATTCAATTAAATTTTGAATTTTTTTACATTTCGCTCCCAGATTGTTTAAAAGATTCATTATTTCCAAAAACGAAGGAGTCAGCATGTTTCAAAGAATTTTCCGTAGCAGACGATAGTCATTTCCTTAATGGGTAGTGACTGGTTCGTTTTGATGTTCGTCAATCCCTTAATTTCTTTGTTAGCCTAGCCACCGTACTGCTTCTCGTTTTCTGGTATCTGTTGGACTCCAGATAATCCCCGGCTACACCCGAATGCAAAGGGTAGCGCTCCGGAATCGAGTGGAGACAGGCAAAACAAGCCTCCCCCAAAGATACGTCTCTGCTTCCCGGAACTCCCGTATATATTAATCGGGATTTCTGAGGGGGGAGCACCAGGCGAAAACACTTCTCTCAGGCTCCTCTTCTTGAGGAAACGCCCGTGCGGCTATTCCGAATGTTTTCGCGTCGGGACCCCCGCGGGGCAGAACATTGGCGAGAAAAGGCCAAAAGGGGCGACGACGACCGTCTGGGCCAACCCTCGCTGGAAGCGGTGGGACGGGGGAAACCTCGTAAACATGTTTCCGCGATGGGGCAGGCCACGTAGCTTTTTTGTGGAATAGTGAAGTGGCTGAATATAAAAAGTGGAAAAATGTAAAAAATGGCTTTTGGATTTCCTTTTTGGAGAGGTTTCATAAAATAATCTATCCCAATCTTTACCTTTCCAATCGATAAAAAGCAAAAACCAGTCCTTTAAAGATTTAAAATATGACGATAAAATTTAAAGAGGGACACAAGACGATTTTCAAAAATTGGCCTCTTGCCGAATGTCAGATCGTGGGAAGGCCATGTCAAAAAGACGTGTTTCATAAAACAGCAATGTGGGGGACCGCCGATGAGATTTAATTCGTCGTGCGGTTTTCTTCTGTATTCCTTGACGAACAAAATTACCATAAAGCCGCAACGACACTATAAAATTGCATTCTTATTAAATGCGTAAGGAGTACCACGTAGCTTTTTTGCGGAATAAACTTCCAAATGCCAAAGCGGAAAAGTGCGCAAACTGGATTTAAGAATGACTTGTTTCATAATAAAATCAATCAATCAAATCAATTGCAAACTATACAGTTTCAAGCTATAAAAAATAAAAAACGAGTTCTTTGAGAAGGTAAAAGACTATTTAAAAAATTACTTATAGCCGATGGCAAAATGCAAAAAAAAAGTTAAAAACGACGTGTTTCATGAAACAGCAATGTGGCGAAAAATCGATGAAATTTATTATGTCCCATGTTTCCTTTGGAAAAATCTCTGCTGATAAATTTCAAACCGGCCCGCTGCGTGTTCGCTCGAATCTCGAGAGTTACGATATTAACGCTAAAAATTACGATCAGCCTGACCGATACTTTGTAATTAAATGTCTTAGGTAGTTGCGTTGGGCACACCGTGTAGATTTTTGCGGCATAGTGAATTTCCGAACGCAAAAATGGAAAGTATGCACGTGATTTGAAAATGACGCTTTTCCCAAAAATATTAATCCCTAGCCGCCGCCTATTGCCTTGAGCCCATTAGCCTAAAATCCCTCGCCAGCACCACTAAATTTTTTGAAACATTTTTCATTTACGGGCCCAATTTCCACATACATCTTAGATATGCAGGATATACAGTAATATAGTAATACTAATGATTATAATAGTCATATCAGTATATATTAAAAACTCACACAGCAGCGCGGCCTGCAGATTGTTGACGTTGCTGTTGGGCATTTGGCTGAGGGCAGAAATCGTGGCCGTGATGCTCTCGCGGGTTAGGCTGAAAAAATGTTTTCAAATATTTCTATTTTTTATGTTTTAGGGTCAACCGTATGTTTTTAAAACTAGCGTGGCTTCGCAAAAAGCGTAAAAATAGATGTATCGTGCATCTTCGGTTTTACCTATTTGGTTGAATTCCTAATTCCTGCCCATCTGCTTCTCCAAATATTGGCATATTTTGCATGCCCATACTTAATAGTACCCATATAGTAATAGTAATACGCACCCATTGAGTCACTTTTAAAATTGGGGTATTTGGGGTTTAGTGCCGCAAAAAATTCTCGGCAGCTCAAAATTTCTAAAAAAATCATGTTTCAAAAATATATGGGGGCAAAACGAGTTAGGTATTAATTAATCGGTCGTTCGTAGTCAAGTTCTAAATCATGCCGGCCAATTGAAACTTTCCATTTGAATTATTTTTTGCTACATATACAATCGATAATTATGCAAGTTAAGATCGATTAAATCTCAGCGGGTTTTTACTTCCGAAACGCAACGTTCTCTTGAAATTGGAGGTTTTGCGAAAATTATGTTTCAAAAATGTGCTGGTCAAAACAAGTGAGGTATCAATTAATCTCTCGTTCGTATGAAGTATAAATCCGATTCCCAAGTTTTCAGTTTAACTATTTTATCCACATAAATAACCGATGATTATGCAAATAAAGGCCTTATTAAATCTCAACGGGTTTCTATTTCCGAAACGCAATTGCCGCCTAAATCGATTGCGAAAATTAATGTTTCAAAAATATTGTGGCTGAAACGGGAAAGTAGCCAATAATTCATAGTGCTTAAATCCCATAAAATTTTGAATGTAATTCGTTTTATTCAAAATATTTAATTGATATTTTAAGATCTTAAAGCCCGACAAACCTCAACAGGGTGTCCTTCCTCTGCCGTCGTCGGATCTTGATCTGGTCGGCCATCAGCTTTTGCCGTTCCGACACCACTTGGCACTGAAAATATCACATATAGCCGTTATGAATTTAATATTAAATGTTTCCTGAAATATATCTCTAGGTTCGATTTCCATTGTATAATTTTAAAGGCATCTTTTTAAAATAATCTATTTTTTTTCTAATTGTGAGCACCGTTTGCGGTAGCTGCTTCAATAAAACTGTTCCGATTTGTCCGAGTTCACAATTAACTCCTTTCGAATTTTTTGCTAATCCAAATCTGCTGAATCATATTTTTTAAACGAGCCGAGATGGCCTTTCCGATACTCGAGATTCTGTCCTTTTCCTAGGTTTGCGAGGATTTTTCCTTGGATAAGTTAGGCTTAAGCTTAGGCCTGGGCTTGGCTTAAGCTCGGGATTAGATTTGTGCTGAGGTAGGCATAGGGATAGGCTTAGGTTGGGCTTAAGCTTAGGCTTAGGATAAGCTTGGACTTGGGCTTGGCTAAGGCTTAGGATTAGACCTAGGCTTTAGGCGTAGGCCTAGACGCAGGCTTGGTCCTGGCTTACGCTCAGGCTTAGACTTCGCTTGCGTTAGGCTTAGGCTTAAGTTTAGGCTTCGCATGGATTTAGGCTTTCCTTTCGGCTTAGGTTTTGCTTTGGCTTAGGCCTGGCTCAGGCTTCGTCATTTCTCGACGTAATAACCCTTCCGACACCGTCTACCACCTTTATCGCAAATCCCTTTTAACGTGTCAAAATCTGTTTTCCGCCATAACCAAATCATGGGCCGGGGGCTAATTTCCCGGGGATTACCGTACCCTCTGCCAAGGGTCCCGACGCGAAAACACAGCCGCCCACTTTTGATTGTTGTTGGAAACTCGGCGGGGGGGGGGGGAAGGAGAGAGGCGGATCTCCTTATATAATTCGGCTCATATCAGGGGAGCCGTCTCTCAGGGGGGAGCCCCAGTAAAAAGAGGATGTTTATAGCCGCAGGGCATTTCCTGAAAACAATCCCTCCCTACCCCGGTTGAGACAGACGACAAAGGCAAAAATCCACCCGAAGTAGATACACATTTTTTGTTTTCCGTTTCGCGTCTCCGTACGGGGAGCTGGGGCTCAAATTAGACGCGTGGGGGAAAGAAGGAGAAAGAAACTGCATACCTCGCTCTGACTCGTTTTATCTCTCTCTCTCTCTGCCTCCCACTCTCTCTCATTCTCGCACCCTCACTCCCTCGCTCGCTCTTTTTCACTCTATTCCGCTGTCTGTCTGTCTCTCACGACCCTGTTTCTGTCAGTCTCTGTGTCTCTCTTTATCACCCTCAGTATCTCTCTCCCTCTCTCTATCTCTCTCTCTCTCTCCCTCTCTCTCCCTTCTCTCTCTCTCTCTCTCTCTCTCTCTCTCTCTCTCTCTCTCTCTCTCTCCCTCTCTCTCTCTTTTACTCTCTCTCCCTCTCTCTCTTTTACTCTCTCTCTCCCTCTCTCTCTCTCTCGCTCGCTACCTATGTTTTCCACTCGACACCCCTCCGGCGTAACGCGCGCGACATTTTTACGAATATTTTCGTGTTGCGCCCCAAGTTGTGGGCCCCAGAAATGGCCACGGCTGAAAAATATTGCGGCCCCGAGGTGAAAGATCAATTTCTGCATTAATGTGTGGAAATCAGCCTGGCCTGTAGTCTCCGGAATTTTTAGTTTAAAGGGAGGGTGACAGAATCGTTTTCGCATTGAACTATCAACAAGTAACTTGGAGAAAAACCCGTCAAAGAAGCGGTTTTGTGAAACATTTTTTGGTTTCTGAAGCTATTGTTTTGAGGCCTTTCATATGATTTAGGGGGCTCTCGTCGAACTTATGCAGTTAAAAATAGGGAATTTTTTTAGAGGCAGAGGGCTGAAAGATGAATTCCATTAATGAGATCGTTTTAGAGCTTACGGATTTGGAATTGCTCCTGGGGAACTGCATTAATTATTTTTGAAACAGAGACCGCACATCGGCAAGTTTGTGAAACATCAATTCTACAGAAAATCATGCCATCATGAAGCCGCTTCAACGGATCATTTTTCCTTCAAAGAATCGCATTGACCCTGTCGCAGAAAGGTAGTAATACTGTAGCGAAAAATGCCCGCTACCAATATGGGGTTCTTTAGGATTCGCAAGGGGGGAACCAAATTTTTTCGGCACAGGCCTAGATTTTTTATATAAATAGTGGGAGTGTTTCTAAATTGTTTATAGAAATATATATATTTATATTTATTCCTAAGCATACAAACTTAACAAAAATCCATTTTTTCGGCCCAAGAAGACAAAATTTTCGAGTTTTTCAAGCGTTTTTCTAACGTTTTAGAAAGTTTTTCCTATTCAAATAGGCTTAAATTTTGCTAAAAAATGCGAAAACACTTTATATCTGGTTACTGGGTCAACCGGGACCACCAGGAAAAAATTTGGTCCCCCCCGCAAATCCTAAATAACCCAATATGGCAATACCAATGGAGGGGGGGGGGAGTGGCAAAATCGACGATTGAATGATTAAGCTGCCACAAAAAAAGCCTCAGCTCGTGAAACATGCAGATATATTTCAATACTTTAAATATTTTTGCTAACTTTCTAGCAATGAGAACTGCTAAAACCCCATAAAAATACATTATATATTATCAACCCGTATGTAGAGGTCAAAAAACAAAAATTCGTCCCCCTGTTAGCAATCCAGTACCGAAAATCTTTCTGCTGATGCAAACATTGAAAAAAAAATGCCCGACGGAGAATTACGCCGAGTTTTGAACATCAACTCCTTACAATTTTCGAAACATATTTTTCCATCTTTTTAAGACCGGCCCCCAGCCAGGAATTGCGACATTTCTTGAGATGGCATATTTTCGAGTAGGGGCCTCTGTTGTGGCCAGGCCCGTAGGAGGGGGGGGCCCAGGGGGCCCTGGGCCCCCCCCGAAATCGGTCGAGGTTCGAAAAATTCATAAGGGGGGACCCTTATGATTTTTAGTTACAAAAATTTTTCTGCCTGCGGCGCTGTTTATTACTGTTTTTCAAACAGTTTTTACTTATATGAAGCCTATTTTTTCAAAATTTTTTGCCTGCGGCGCAGGTTTTTCATCGGAGAATCAATTGTTCATAAAAATGCGCGCGCGTTTTCTGCCGTGTTTTCACATGAATTGGAGTGTAGGCGAACGCTTATTTGCGATTTTTTGCCTGCGGCGCTATTATTGACGCGAATCGGGTGTTTTAAAAGTGACGACCGGGGGGGGGGAGGTCGCCAAAATTTTTGGGCCCCCCCGAAATTTCGGTTCCGCTACGGGCCTGGTTGTGGCCCACAGAGGGCCCAGACTGGGGGCCCAGGTTGAATAATAGTGGCTACGTTGCAGACGGGGGTTGCTGACAGACAGAGGCCCAAAGCAGGTGTCGAAATGGGGATGGATCTTATGGCTTAATAAATTGACATTTTACATACGATCACTTTTCTAGCGTGAAGGACATTTTTAAAATGTAATAATAGAGAATTTAGCAAACGATGTCCTGAGTTTTTAGGCGTGGAAAGACAAGATTTAACAGCACGGGTGATCTATGACACTATCATTTATGAACTAACTGTTGAAATATTTTGAAACATAGATCGGTAAATTTGTTTGTTTATATTTGTAACTCATGAGGTTGGAGAAGGCCTTGTTTCTACCCTGTTTTTTTGACGTCATCTGCTAGCGCATGGTCGAATTAGTGGGGCTGCATAGTTTTGAAAGTTCAAAAAGTTGATTTTGTTGGTTTAAATTGGCGTTTAAGTTGCCGAAATTTTCTCACGGAAAATCCAAAAAAGCTACGTAGCTTCGCCGATTAACCATCGTTTTCAAGCCTTAGCTAATATTTGTTTTAAAACATTGCTTTTTCCCCACGCGAAATTCTCGTTTTGCTGGGTTAATTAAAGTAAATTATCACCAAATCAACGTTTTTCCACTTTCCGCTTAATAAGAAAAACCTCTGTAACTTGGCAAACTTGCAAATTCTGCACAAGATAGGGTCCCGAATGGAATTTAAAGCCCATGTAAAAACGCCGTACTTTTGAAAAAATCAGAAACATTTTTTAGTTCGGTGAATCGCCTCGTTATCAGCGCAATAAAGTTTTTTCGGGAAGCCAGATGGGTAAAAAATTGATTCTGGTTAATAAGTAAGTTCATATTTAACGAACTAAAGTCCAAAACAAAGGTGACATTTTAAAAACGACATCTTTCAACGAACCTTTGGGCACGTGCAATCCTTGTAGGGGCAAACGCGTTTGTGGCCCTTCAGCCGATTCTTCCGGCCATGCTGCCCGCATTTCTGACAGTTCGGGATTCGCTCTGAAAATGGGGGGGAGTAATTAATGTAGCTTTATAACTTGATTAGCATTTACTTTTCAATAAATAGACCTTTTATCGCATTTTTTGATTTCAAATATTGATCCTGTCATTCTTCATTTTTTGTCAGGACAAATTTAATTACGAAATTTCGGGCAGAATCAGAATCACGTTACGGAACCTGCAATTACACTGCGCGAAATCTCTTGTTAGCCTAGCTAAAGTCGAAGCATTGCTTTTTAATCGGTGCTGTGGTACCGCGTTATTTTTATTAGCATTTTTAGCAATATTTTAATGATTACAATTAGCTTTTAAAATCGCGTTTTTCTTGGGGGTTCGCGAAAAAAAGGTTTCAATATTTTGTTGTGCTGGCTGCCCAAGTGATTCGTGCATTGGTAACTTTTTGATATGTCTCTTGGCCCTGAATTCGGAGGCTCCGTCCCGTTTTGAATATGTGCAATCAGCTTTTTCAAGCGTAAAAAAAGC
This sequence comes from Mesorhabditis spiculigera, assembly GCA_958295435.1. Lineage (NCBI taxonomy): Eukaryota > Metazoa > Nematoda > Chromadorea > Rhabditida > Rhabditidae > Mesorhabditis > Mesorhabditis spiculigera. The sequence continues at coordinate 110,725 of CATQJA010001122.1, read as the reverse complement.
TTAAAAACATAATTTCAAGTGAAAGACATCGTTATGATCATTTTTATGTTGATTAGGTGAAATTCAAAGAATTATCTTCACAAAAAATCTGCTACTATGCTATGGTACTTGCTTCAGATTAATAAAATTTGAAACATTTGGTTTAATGAATATTTTGGTCCCTAATTTTGAAGGAAAACGACCCGTCCCCATCTCGTTACTCTGAATACATGCAATCAACTTTTTAGAGCTTAAAAAGCGCCCATTTTGTACGATTTCTGGGATCCCGAGGCGCCAGGTTTTCTCAAAAGAAATGCCCTTTCCCGCGACATTGAAATGTAGTCGACTCGGCTGCTTCTTACAAAAAGCATCCCCCGACTTGGCCCCACCAAAAATACGCTTCCCTTCTTATGTAAAAAATCGTATCGTGAGGGTTCAAACAGCATGGGAGTTTTATAGGTACTGAACTATTAGCGGGGGTAGGTAGCGAAATAGCAAAAAATAAATTTCAATGAATTGGGAAAAATAAGCATATAGTTGCGGTATTGTGACGGACACAGGCATACGTCTGATTAAGTAAAGGAGAATTTTTTTAAGTAATCACAAACCAAAAACATTGAATTTTAAAGGGTTTTATACTTATCCTTAACGTAAAGAACTAACAAATTTTATTAGAAGGTCGCAATCGATTTTTTTTCTAATATTTTTCGCCAGTTTTTCAGTTGAAATATAATTCTAGTGTACTAAAAAACTATTAAAGCGCTTAATCCTACGTTTCTAGGCATTTCTCGCCATAGCGGAAAAATTTAACCCCCCTTCCCCGGCAATGTGAAAGAAGCAACCCTGAAAAAAAGAATGTTCCTAAAAAATGCTGTACAAGATGATCGACCTAGTAGTTGGTAACATAAAACCTGCCGTCGAAGGAATTCTCCACCGCGCACCTTAAAAAATTGTGTTTTGAATATTTGGGAGTTGACTTGGTAATGCTATAATATAATAGATAATAGATACGGCAGTGCACCCAAAAAATGAAAAGTGCAAGAAAGGTGCATCGAGATGGTGATTGAGCGCAGGTTTGATGTTCCAAGAAACTTTCAAAATTGCCATGGGTTCAAGACTACAATCGGAAATAGGCTCGATAAGAAATGTGATGGAAATTAAACAAACTTTTAAAATGGATAGGGGAAGGGCATTTAAAGCACACGAAATTTCGAGCTAAGTAGTTGTTGAGTTGTTGCAAAACTAATATTTTTACAAATTTTTCCCTGGGGTTTTCGGCACGTTTTGGGTCGATTTCCGGTAAAATCGACTTCCGGTTGAAACTCTCTCATTCCGCTTACAAGGGAAGGTTGTTTGGGTCAGGTGTCAAATCTTTCTGAAAATTGGCCAGCGGATAGAAAATTGAAAACGGAACAAGGTGCGCTAAGTCGTTTTCTGCACAATACCCCTAATTAAAAAGTAATAAGCATTTTAAGTTTGTGGTCTGAAAAATGAGTTCTGCGCAGGCTTTTGCACCAATACCGCACCGTTTCCACATTTCTTCATGCGTGATTTCTTGACCCTCTCGGCTCCGCTCCTCAAGTCCTTCTAGCGCAATCGGTAGTGCGCTTGACTCACAATCTTTTGAAAATTTTTTGGCAAAAGTTCGAGACTAAAACTTTTCTATCTTTTTGCTTTTTGCTTTTTGCTCTTGCAAATTAGGGTTAGTTGGCGTAAAATCCAAAAAGCAAAAAGTTGGACGCATCAAAGACCTGAACTCGATTACAAAATTTTAAAAAGTTTTGCACTCTACGGCACTACCTACTGCGCCAAACAGCTTGCAGGTCCGGGCGACGCAAGAGCTTGAAAAGGGGGCAGGCCACAATGAGGACCAGATCAGAATTGTCGGGTCGTTTCGTGCTTTTTTATGTCACTTCAAAGACCTATAACTTTTTAATTTGGGGTATTGTGCAAAAAATGAGATTAAGAAACTCCACTTTATTTTTGATTTTCTATCCACTGGCAAAGTTTCAAATCGATTTGGCACCTGACCCAAACAACCTTCCCTTGTTAACATCGTAGTCGATTTTGCGTTAGAATGAGCAGAAACCAGGAATTTATTTCGTTTTATAATTTTCACGTTGAAAGCTTGCAGAATTTTCGCCTGCAAAAATGTTTCAAAAAGATTGCGTGACAAATTGGCCTTCGGGACTTTAATAGATGCAGCGAAGGGGACGCAATATCACGCCAACGTTAAAATCCATAGATGTACCTTATCAGCCCCTTTAAAGTCGGTAAAATTTCCCTTTTTAAATTTATTTATTGCATTAAACTAATTTATTCCGACCCCCACCCCATATCCGATTTTCGGTTTAGTGTTGCACGGGTGTGATCTATTAAAAAGGGATGTTTACGGTGAAACTATTTGGGGGTACCTCGCTTTCTCTTCACTCTCTCAATTGCCCAGCTCTCTCGCCGGCTTTTGGCCCTCTCCCCCCAGTTTCTTATTGAAAGCAACTCGGCGGGGCCCTACTCTTGGAACATGTTTTCCGAAAACAAAAAGGACAAATGGCCCCTGGGAAAATGACCGAAGTGGGGCCAAAGGTTTCCAAAGGGTGTCTGCTAGTTTGCCTTCTAAAACTGGTGTTAGGACTTGCAAAAACAGATTTCGATACGGCACGATATAGATTTTTCGAAAAAAATGTGTTTCGAAAATACAGCGCGAAAATGGCTTTCCGAAAAAGCTATTAGAACAGCATGTTTGGTGAAAATCACGATAATTTTTAAAACACATTTAATTTTACAGAATTAACTTTCAAAACGCCATGCGTCTTCGGTATCCTTTAATTGGCGTAAGCAAAGCGAAATTTCTAAAAAATGCTCGAGGAAAATTTAGAATTAAAGAAAAGTATTTTTCATATATTTAGAATTTTTGAAAATTAAGGTTTACTGCATTTTGATGGTCTTAATTCTTTCCCCGGACTAATCGAAAGAGAGCAAATTCTAGCTTATCATTGACATCTTCTGTTCGGTATTTTCCATATGAACACTTTACTAAAAGTCATTTCTTTTTGTTGCTAATTTTTTAAAAATTTATACACCAATTTTGGTAGCTTTTGGCAACGCACTGCTTTCTGGTGAAACAGGTAGGAAGCAAAATCTCTCCTTTTCGGGACGGGTTTTCGTTATTTAGTGTACAAAAGATAATTGTTAAGCGCGGTAACATCGGATTGCCAATTAACGTACTTCGCTGGCGAGCCAAATCCATAAAACATACTTTTTTTCGGGATATACAATGTTTCAAAAATTTTTGATTCTACTACATCCACGCGCGAAATAATCTAATTGCGATCTCAGTCTAACTAAAACCCTTGGCTTTATTTTTTTAATCTCGTTTCAGACATCCTACGATTTAGAGGCGTTCACAAAAGGAGTTATTGCTCTCACAAAAATTATAAAGCTAGTGTTTCAAGAAGACTAGGGACATGAAATTCGTTTCCCTGATTAATTCATAGGCGCTGCAAATCGCTTCAAGTAATCGGTGTGCTGCCTGTTGGGAAATAGTTTCTTCTGCAGTATCGGGGGGGGGGGAGGGGAAGGAGGGGTTAGCAGGGGTCGCAACCGAATTTTTTGCATGCGGTTATGTTCCTAATAACGAACGTGTCAGTATTATCATGGGGGGTTTTATGGTTTTAGTAAAACGTAATTATATTTGAGGTGGGCAAACTATCGCAAAAACTGAGAAAAAATTTTAGTTGGAATCCCGATCGAGAAAAATCGAGAATTTTGGTCGAAAAAGCAATTTTTCATGTATTTTTTTGTTAGGAATTTGTAAATTTTTGCATTTAATAATAGTAAGATCAATTTAAAAACTCTCCCTGAAGATCTAATAGAAAAATTGGCTACTAAACTGAAAACTTGCGTTTGTTCGACCCCCCGATAACGCAAAAACACCCAAAAAATTCTATTATACCATTTCTTTTAGTTTCATTTGAATTTAATTACCCCCGAGAACCCACCATTTTCTGTGATTATTTGTCGGAGATTTTCACCATGGGGCCGACTGTACTCAAAACAGCTTGCGAAAATGGGGATTAGAGGAGGGCAGGTGGCCCCTCTTCTATTTCTCTTTCATTTCTACGGCAGGTAGTACGTTTCTTACAAATTGCAAATCCGTACTAGGGAATCCAGGGGGGTAAAGTATAGCAGTCCGGCATTTCATTGCGGGATTATGTTTCATAAAAGTGTAAAACTCAATGTTTGGAAATCTCCATAGTTTCTCTTCTTTTAGTAATTCTTGTTTGCTAAAATCTGATTAGACAGACTTCCATTTCCATAAATTAGCCAAAGAAATTAGATAGAGACACATAAAGCCAATTTAAAAGTTGCGTTAGAGAAAAGCGTAGAAAAATTGTGTTTCTAAGGAAATTTGTTAAAAAATTGGCCAGTTGCCGCATTATTCCGCAAAGACCCTTTTATCTGCGTGACAACCCGGGAGAGCCAATTGAACTGCCTTCGCAATTTTGAATTTGGGGAACATGTGTTTCATCAAATTATAGTAGAGCCTCGGTTATCCCGGTCGGAGTCAATAACCACGTAAAACAAATGGGAAAAATGTTTTGGTATGGCCTCAAAATAAGCTAAACAGGTGTGGTAAAAATTGGAAAAACACGTTTCATAAAAAACGCTTCCAAAGCGCTGTTGCCAAAGAATAGTAACTTTCGTTGTTGGTAAAAAAAAGAGATCCTATTTAAAAAGAACAACTGGTTGCAACGGGTATAAATTTCAAAAAAAGTTTAGCCTTTTTGCTCTTTTCGATTAAATTAGCTATCGTTTGCCAATCCCTGGCAAATAATTAGTCTTGCCTTTTCAGGGATCTGGATAAAAATAATGTTTCAAAAATTCACAAATTTTTAGGCTTTTGTAAATTTAGTATGCTTGGGAATAATCATCGAAAAAGTTTTACAAAGCGCAATGTGTTTGTTCTAAAAATATATGCAATTAAAACAAAAATAGAAAATACGTTTTTACCCATCCCATTCAGTTCCCTTTAAAACGGTACTTGTGTAGCTGACGTGGTCGGGCTCGAGCACGCTCTTAATCGCCGAAATCGAGCGCTCGATCTGACGACTCAGCTCGGCGGGCGAGTAGCCAAGTGTTGCCATCGTCGTCTCCGGTGAAGCGGTCGTTTCGCGGCTACCGTACTCCTGCAGGCGCACAAAATAGAATGTTGCACGTAGAAATAAAGGAAGAGAAGGGAATGGAGCAGGAATTCAAGGCGAAAAAACGGCAGAAAATTTGACGTGACGGCGCCAATTAAGGAAATATAATTCCACTAAATAGAGTATTTAAACAGCGTAAATTTCTACGGTATTTCATTTGAATTAGATCATAGTCTAAAATATCCAAGTGAAAAATGCGACACGTAAAAATGAAAGAAGAATGAAATGCGCGCGTGAAGTATCCGATCCGCTCGAGAAAAATGTATTATCCAAGGCGATTATATATTTAAATCGGAATTTAAATTGGATATTAGAAATTTAAAGCGATCTTCCATGTTATGGATGGCAAGCCAGTAAAAAACGGAGCAGTCAGAAAATGGAAAGCAAAATGATATTCAGTTGAATAAATTAGATTCGGGTCCCTCAATTCATAAAACACACTTTTTTAACCCTGGTAAAAATTTTTAAAGGAGGGGAAAATAATAGTATTTAGACAGCGGGGTTTTTAATGGGTCTATCGGAGTTTTTAGCATTGTTAGTAGTATAAGTAAAAATTTTTTAAAGCTTAAGGGGTTATGTTTCACAAATCTGAATAGTAAAAATCCTTGAGCAGCGTGCAATCTTGTCAAGTGTTGCCTTCAATCGAACAGTCATGGATTTTTCGGGGGGATGACTACCAGGTGTGATTATCAAAAATTATTTTTTCGCAATCCATAAACTAAAAGACCCACCAAGCGGTTTCTTTCTACCGTATTTTAATGGTAAATAAATCTTAGATAGCCGCTTTTGAACGTGATTATTTACTTAGGAGCGTCTACACTCAAACCATTTTAACAGCCTGCAAGCTGCTGAAGTCACAAGATCAAAAACTATAAGAATAATTCGATGTTTCAGAAAAATAGGCAGAGAAAAACCTTGGCCAAGTCACTAGTCGTTTGCTCCCCAGAACCGTCTTCATTTGCCAATCAGTAAAGTCGAGAATTGACATACAACAAAAAAATCGGCTACGATTTACTTTACCCCCCCCCCAGCCAGAAGTTTTTGCATATAACTTTTTTATTTTACATTATTGTAGGCTCAAATTAAAACTCTTAAGATATTTTTCGACGCTCTATCGAATGGCGTTGCGAAAATTTCGACAAAATAAGCGAAAATACCGAAAACTTTCAGACCCTTCGGCTGTGGGGGGGTAAAGTAAACTCTTACCAAAAAATCTGTTTTTTTTGCGAGCTAAGAAGCTAAACGTGATTACAGTATTACCCCATTTAAAGTAGAGCAAGAATATACTAAATATAAATTCCATAAAACATCGAATACTGCTGTCGAAAAAATATGTTTTCAAAAATAAGCACGATACTTATCGCCGGGATTCTGTAATACAGCGCTGGTGTTATGCGGCGATAATAATTTCTAAAAAACCCTCGCATTAACTATTAATTTATTATTGCCAAGCTATTTTGGCATTAAAAACCGCCCCAAGTAACCTAAAAATCATCCGAAACCTGCGGCAAAGAAGACCTTTGTTCTTCTTCATTTTCTTCAGAAATGGCCGTCCTGCGAAAATATTGACAAAAGGGCACTGTTTATGCAAATGGTCTGTGCCCTTGGGGGATCCAAGGTGGAAAACAGTTCGTTTCTATGGTGAAACATGCTAAATTTGATAATTTACGCGGGCGGGGTTTTAAAGGGGATGGGAAGCGCGAAAATCCACAGGGTGCCCAAAAATAATCTACTCGCCTTTAGCGAACCACAGAAACATCCGATTTTGGCGATTTAGGTGTCTATCGAAAGCTCTCGGAACGACGAGAAAAAAGCAATTTTCGTTTTTCAAAATAGGTCGTTTAATTCACGAATTTTAGGGCCATAATCCATGAAAACGGCAGGTGTATAAAAAATCAGGATGTAAAGTGATTTCTCAAGCTAACAAAATGGCCTGTGAATTTTTGCGGTAAAGCATGTAAAAATGATGTTTCGAAGATGAGCAGAGGCTCGTGAGTTTTTATAGAAATCAATTTTTGGCAGTGCATCCTCATCTTTGCTGTTAAGGAAACGGAATCATAACGTGCTAACCGCGTATTACAAACATTTTAAGATATCGCAAAAATAGCGAGGCGATTTGGTGTTTAGAGACGCTGGTAATTGAAATTATCGAATTGGACAAATTAAATCCATTTCGATAGAGCTCCCAATTCGGGGAATATGATGATACATTATTTTTCAAACACTTATTCACATATTCGCAAAACATGTTTTAGCAAAAGAAGTTTGATCCAGTTGAGTGCATCATACGGCTCTGAAGTAGATTAATGCACGGTTGCATTGGATTTAGATCTTATCATTGGAATTCGCTTTGAATTAAATTTCCCCTTGGGAAAAGGGAAACTTTTAAGCGTTTCTCATTGAAAATTTAGTGTTGAATAAATTATTATTATTATTACATTTTAAAGGGACAGTGGCACCTTAAAAAGTCGGAAATTCCTCGTTAGCAAGGATTTTGGGAGTGAAAACACCTTGTTTCAGAAAAAGTTGTTCAAAACTTGGGATCGAAAGAGACAGGGAGGTCTTCTGCAAGTCAAGAAAAAAATTTCGGGCCAGGGCTTGTTACAGTAACAATTATAAATCGGGTACCCCAAAGATTAAATTTCAATTAAAGGTACAGTCAAACCTCAAAGAACAAAATCGTTAAATCCACATTTAGACTTACAGTATGATTTTAAAGGTACAGCTAAAAAAGTCGCCAAAAGCCAAATCCCCCATAAACAAGGCTTTTGGTAGTCAAAAATTGCTTCAAAATGGCTATTCCAGGGGAACACGACAGATTAGAACCCATTTAAACTTACAGTATGCTTTTAAGCGGCAGTGACACCATGAAAAAACATGGCTTTTGATAGTGCAAAAAAAGATTTCAGCCCAAATTGCTTCCAAATTGCCATTTACACATCCAGTGACAGGTGTGCATAAGCTAACTCCAAAACTAACATTTTAAAGGGTCAGTGACACCTGAGAAAAACTCATAAAATCCCATAAACAAGGCTTTTGGTAGAAAAAAAACTTGTTTCACCCGGAGGCCCGGACCGAACGGCACTGGTCAACAACAACCCGCAGGGGCACTGGGGCCCAAAATAAGCGATGAGGGAGGGCCGAAAAAACGCAAAGTGGCGACGGAAAAAGCGGCGTTCGTCTCGCCACACCACGCCCAGAACTAGGGCCCTCTCTCCAGCTGGGCCACGCCCCATTTCTGGGCCCTACACACACAAATGTTGTGTGGCCCATCGTGCCAATGTTTTGCAGAAATACCCCCGGGGGGCACGAACGGACGGACGGACGGCAGAAGAGGAAAACATACTTGGTATGGCACGAGAAAGAGGAAGTTGGTGAAAGAGAAAAAAAAAGTGTGTTTTGAGCTGGAGTAAAGAGGAGCTTTGACGAAAAACTATCAAAAAAAACTCATGATTTTTTTTCTTAAGAGCTTCCTAAATTAATTTTTTTTAATTTCATTCTTAGCATCGTTCAAAGCTGAACAATAAAAAAGCCCGTTTCAACAGTTTTGGAATTAGAAATTTTGTTCGAAAATTGCTTTTCCTTGATTTTGTAATAAATTTTTTTAACGTTCTTTGTTTAATAATAAAAAAATACCGCCTATAAGTTTTTAAGTTTTTGATCCCCCGATATTGCAAAAGATTTTCGCATTTCGCATCATTTTCGCATGCTCTCTGCCCCATTTTTGCAAACCGTAACCATTTGGCTCTTCGCTCGTCTTATATGCCGTTTTTAAGTGAACGGCGCGGTGCCATAGTGAAAAAGCGGAGATTCTAACCTACCGTGCACTCAATCAACCACAGCTGGTTTTTACTGCCAATCCGATGAAATATTGTGTTTTACCGCATTAAAATTGGTAAAAAAGGATGCCAAGAAGCTGTTTCAACCATTCAATGCCCGCCAAGAGACTACGTCGAGTAATTCTAGCGCATGTATAACCCATTCAAGACTGTACATCCACAAAACCGAGCTGCTGTTAAAATTTCTCAGATTTTAAATGGACTGGGAAATTGGGGTCACGTTTTAGGCTCCTGGTAAATAGCCCGGATTGCGTTACTTTAGTGGTGTTACAGCATCAATCTCTTCTCTCTACATCATCCTACTATATATAAAAAAGTAGTGTTTGTGTGTGTGTGTGCCACTTTGCATCCACTTCCGGATGTCTGTCCGGAGGATATCTCAAGAAGGGAAGGGTATTGGGCTACGTATGATACGTCATTAGGTGCGTAATGGTCTAGAGATGACTGCACACATATCAGATTTTTAAAAATTAGCCATTTTCGCTATTAAATTTAAGTTTTTGTAAAAACCTCTTTGTTAGGAATAATTAGCATAGACCGGAAGTGGGTGGTCGCCTATATAAAGAGGCAGAAAGGGTTGTTTTTCATTTTTTTTTGTCTTCTGAATGGAGGACAATTATGCAAAGGGCAGAATAGTATGGGGTCCGAGACGGGGGCCAGGGTTGAAAAGTCGCGAAGCGGCTTTTCAACCCTGGTATCCATTAAAAAAAGATGTTGTCAATTTTGTTGACTTCAAATGCCATTCGGCCAGTGTAAATATGAAGTTTTACAACGTCTGAGAGACCGTTTAGCCGCTTTTAAGAGAATCTGAAAGTCAAGCTAAATAAAGTGTTTCTGTTTTCCATGTAGTCCGTAGCTATACTTTGATATGGATACGTGGCGGTTTGTGTTTCGAACATCTAAAAAGGATAAAAGAAATTTTTTACAGCCTTTTTCGTGTTTAAAAAAATCATGTTATAACTCTCACCAGAGAGCTACACAAAAAGTACCGAGTAATATCGAGAAGCTCTTGTATGAATCAAAGAATACTTTTTGCATTTTTTACGGCATGAAGCGCCAAAAATTATGCGGTAGATGACACCAAAAAATGTATGTTCTAATGCTTTGTCATGGGTGGAGAAAAATAATGAAGCCAATCTACAAGTCCCGCATCTCAGCAATTTCCGGGCTAGAAGTGACTTCAAATTTTATCTTCGTCTAGAAAAAAATACGTTTGTCTTACTGGCGGGCCAAACAAACTAAATTTTAATCGGTTGCAAACTGCAAATTTTTACGTTGTTCGATAAAAATAAAGATGCATACAAGTCCGTGTCAAAAGAGCCATGTTTCAGCGCTTTCCAAAGAATGGCACAAGAAATAAGCCGGCAATACTGAAAACTTTTGCATTAATCAAAGAATACTTTTTTTGGGGTTTTAGTCATCTTTCCTAAAAGTCATCTTTCCTAAAGTCATCTTTCCTAAAGTCATCTTTCCTAAAAGTCATCTTTCCTAAAAGTCATCTTTCCTAAAGTCATCTTTCCTAAAGTCATCTTTCCTAAAAGTCATCTTTCCTAAAAGTCATCTTTCCTAAAAGTCATCCTTCCTAAAAGTCATCTTTCCTAAAAGTCATCTTTCCTAAAAGTCATCTTTCCTAAAAGTCATCTTTCCTAAAAGTCATTTTTCCTAAAAGTCATTTTTCCTAAAAATCAATATTTCTCAGTTGGTTTTTTTGCAAGAAAAATTGTTTTTGGAGAAGCCCGGGCCGTAAAATTTTAATGTCTCCATGCCGTACTAGACCTTTTCGGGATGTTTTGATTTAAGTTATGCTGTCTTTGAATTCATAAAACTATTCAGAAATCAAAAAAAAGGATAGGCTCCGATGCGACTAAGAGTTTTTATGAGGACTGACGGCGTTCTAGGCATTTTGCCGTTTCTACACAGGAAGCAGGTTTCAAGTTAGGCGGAGGTGGCATCCCTATTCGCATACCTAACTTCAGGAAAAATTAATCTTCGAAAAAAATGGTTTTTAGAAAAAAGTGATTGAGGAAAAATAAAAATTTACGATTACCTAGTTTTAGGAAAAAATGACTTTTAGGAAAGATGACTTTTAGGAAAAATGACTTTTAGGAAAAATGACTTTTAGGAATGATGACTTTTAGGAAAAATGACTTTTAGGAAAGATGACTTTTAGGAAAGATGACTTTAGGAAAGATGACTTTTAGGAAAGATGACAGGGATTCCTTTTTTTGCATTTTTTACAGCATAAAGAAGCCAAAAATTACGCGGTAGCTGACACCAAAAAAATGTATTTGTTCTATTGCTTTCTCATGGGCGGAGAAAAATAATGAAGCCGATGTGCAGTCATTTGGCCAAGCGATTTCAGCAAGTTTAGTTCTACAGGAGCGGTTGCCTTTTTAAAGGGCTGCCGACGGCATGTGTCGATCCCCCCTCATCAACAAATTGGCAAGTAGCCAACAGGGGAGAGAGCGCGCCCAGGCGAGAGGCGCAGACACATTTTCTTTTCCGCGCGTAACCGATTGACTATGCCGTCGGCATCCCTTTAAACTTCGGCTATTAAATTGCGTCTTGTTAAAGGGATGCCGACGGCATAGTCAACCGGTTACGCACTGGAAAGAAATTGTCTCTGCGCCTCTCCCCAGGGCGCGCTCTCTGCCCTGTTGGCTACTTCCCAATTTGTTGATGGGGGGGGATCGACACATGCCGTCGGCAGCCCTTTAATGGCGCGTAAAACACTAAATTTTTGGCGGTTTGAAGCTGCAGATTTTGACGTTTTGTCGATATGACTAAAGCGCCACCATTTCCGAAAAACCCTGTTTCAGCTCATTCCAGAGAGCGGCACAACAAATAAGCGACAATCCAAAGACGTAGGTTTACTTAAATGAAGGAATACTTTCTTTGCATGCCTTTACGGCATGAAAAAAAAATTAAACAGTTTTCGACAGACAAAAAATATATGTTTTAACGCTTTGTCATGAACGGAGAAAAATAATGAAGCCGATGTGCAGTCATGTGGCCCAGGGATTTCAGCAATTTCTACAGGAGCCGTTTCTTTTGTTAATTCGGCTATAAAAGACCATCTTTTTAATGGGGCGTAAAACACTACATTTTAAACGGTTCCAACTCGCAAGTTTTTACGATTTTTCGAATAACTAAAGGGCCGGGCAAGTCCGGGGTGCCCATGGTGTTTTCGGGTCCTCATGCCAATGTTTTGCCGACATGCCCCCGGGCAGATATACTCAGGACGAGAGAGAGAGAGAGAGAGAGAGAGAGGCGAGAGAGCGAGAGAGAGAGAGAGAGAGAGAGAGAGAGAGAGAGAGAGAGAGAGCAAGATTTCTAGGGCCCAGAGAAGCAGAGCAGTGCCAAAAATGTCTGTTTTGAGGGTATGGCCTAGGCGAACGGGCCCCTCGTCGACAACATCCAACCCGAAACCAATTTCGTAGTGTTTTTAGTATTCCGAGTCGTACTCCATACTCGTCAAGAAAAGGCAGAATTTTGCATAATTTTGTAACGGGATACTGTAGCTTTGCCCATAAAAATAGGTGGTTTTACCGTTTTACGTAACAATGTTTCAGCGATTTCGTGCTTTCGGCCGCCGAAAAATAGGCCAATCTCGTGAACTTCAAATCTGCGTGTTTCTTGTATTAAATTAATATAACAAATATTTGGCAACACGCAATAAATTTCCATACGTTCTGAAGGGGATACTGTAGCTAAAAGTATGGCTATAACCCTAAAAAAAGAGAAACACTGTCCAAAAAATGTTTTAACATCCGCGTCCTCACCGTCAGAAAAAAATTTGCCAATTGGTGGTTGGCTACAGAATACATTAATCTTTAATGTTAAATTAATATTCCAAATAGCACTAAGCTTGGGCAAGAGAATGGGGGAAATTTGCATAACTGTAGAAAAAACAAGGCACCTTTTAGCAAACACCAGAAAAACAAGGAGGAGTTTCAGAAAAAAAATGTTTTAACGATTATGTGTTAGGTTCTTCAAAAAAAGTAGGTACTCCAGACAAGACAAATCCCACATTATTAGGCCAGTTTCAATGCTAAATTGAAACGTAATGAGGATTTTTATAGCCGTAAAAAACGGCTTCCGTCCGGCTTAGCTAGCTAAAAAAATGTGTTTCAGAGAAGTACCTATTAAAAACGAGGTTATCACCAGGTAGTCGTAGTTGCTTTCTTGGCTTTTAGCATCTACTCAGATAAAAATTAAAATTGTTTATAAAACTTATTTTTTGAAAGGATGTTTCTACGTTCCATCATAATCGGCACACGACTTCCATCGCTACATCATTTTGATGGACACAACGGTACTGTAATTTTGGCCGATTTTACCACTTGGATCGATAATCATTATCAAATCGTTGGAAGGGAAATCCGCTGAAAAACGGCGCAATGAAACAAATCGAATCTGGCAAGAGTTTGTTTTGGCAACTTTTTGGAAAACAAAAATGTTTTATTCGCTGACGGTTCAAAATTTCCTCTACAATCTGCCAATTAGAAGACCCCGCGGTGTTACCGTACCATTCCCACCTAATTACAGACTGATGAGTTTATGGTATTGACCTAAGTGCTACAACATATTTAGAACCAGCTAAGGCAAAAATGTTTTAAAAATGCAAAGAAATTCTGAAAAAGTTTTCGCTTAATAAGTCAAAAAAGTTGTTTGTCGTTTTCAAAAAGGATAAGCCATTTTTGGTCATTAGTAAATGTAATACTGATAAAACTCGACATACTAATAGCAAAACAGTAGAGGCCATTGATAATAAAAAATTTTATTCTACGCTACAAAGGACGGTTGTAGAGAAAGATTTTTTAGCGATTAAATGGCTTCTCGAGACGAAAACCTGCCTAATGGTGAGGTATAATCGACAGGGTTCACATATTCGTAATTTATCCTACTGGGCCTCTTTATCAATAACACCCCAAAATCTATAATTTAACATGTTAAATAAACAAAAAAAATCTTATTACGACTTTCATTCTGATACACTTGATAAACAAGGCAGAAACCGAAATCATTTCCGAAAAATGTTTCAGCGATTGATGGATAATTTTAAAAGAAGAGGTGCCCAATCCGCAGCGTTGCAGGGTTGTAAAACTAGCATACCGTAATTCGTAAAAGCAGCCTTAAAGACCACGCTTCTAGAAATTGTTTTCCTAACAATCCAAAAGAACCCCGTAACCGATACCTTAAGACTACCGTACTTTACTACCTTGATAGGGGAAAATCAAATTGCAAGAGGTCCGTATTTGCAGAAGAAAAGATGTTTGAACGATTGCTCTCATTGCGGCCGTAAAATCCCGGATCAATTCGGTGAGACAAGAGCTCGAAAATTTTCTGCATTTTTCGCTCATTCTTGGGTTAGTCATGCTCAAATCGGAAGCTAAGCTAAGCTGAGCCGACCTCAATTAAGCCAAGCCAGGACGAAGCTCACGGAGTCAGAGGCAGTACAATTACGACAAAGCTAAGCTAACGCTTTAAGAGAGTAAGGTTTTGGCGAATGCCAAATGTCATAGAAAAAATATGCAAAATGTAAAGAGCCATAATAAAAACGGAATTTGATTCGATTTAGGATTTAATTTTAGTATGCTTCAACGGATCGGTTTTATAAAAAAAAAGATGTTTTAGCGCTTTATTGGTTGATTTAGAATAAAACCGACGTAATCCACAGTGGTCGCTAAGGTTTCTCATAGCTTACTCTTTTATCAATTAAACATAAATAATTAAACGGCATCACTTTAAATCGTTAGTATCCTTTATTTGGGTATGAGGTATGGCAAAAAAGAAACAGAGCATTCACAGAAAAAATGTTTATGCGATTTATTGGATTAATTTGAGGAAAATGCGCTTAATTAGCATTCTCAACAGAACTTCAAAAGTAGAATACCACAATTCGCCAAAGCGGAGCCTTAAAAACTACGTTTCTGGAAACCCAATGCTTTAAAAATTTAAATCGATACCTTCAGGTGAAAAACAAATGGCACAAGGTCCTGTTTTGAAGAAAAAAAAAGATGTTTCAGCAATGCAACCCTTGCGGCCGTAAAATAATGGTGTAATTTACAGTAACAGCACTTCTTGATTTTTTGCTCATCCCTAGAAAATGAGCTCATGCTCATTTTTCGCCCCTAAAGTAGGGCTATACTCAACAACTGAGCTCGTTGTGCTCTACGCCTGGACAAAGGTAAGATGAAGCCAAAAGCAGTGAAGCTTTGACAACGCCTATAATCAGGCTGGGGTAATTTATATCGGAGTCCACCTAAAAGCTAAACCTAAGCCTATCTATCCTAAGATAACCGTTGAAAGCATTTCTTACTTTAAATTACATTTGTTAGCAATTAAATTATCAACTCAAAAATCAAAAAAGCAAGGCCAGGACAGAGAAAACGAAGAAACACCGAAAACGACAAAAAAATTGAGTATCGGTGGTTTTGTGCAAAACTGTTTCAGCTTTCCAAAATTCAAAATGCTTGTGCTGCCGGTCAGTTATACACATTTCTATTCTGATCCATGTAAAGGCACTAGATCAAGCTGAGGCGCAACCGATGTCGTGTAAATAATTTATAATAATTAAGTAAAAGGTCTGACAAATTGCGTTCTGCAAGGCCCTTTTTCGGAAAAAGATGTTTCACGCATACAGTGCTTGCGGTCGTCAAAAACTGGGTTCAACGGCAGTATCTGCAGCCACTATCTTTCTTTACCATTAAAAAACAGATGATAGCCCAAAGTAGCCGGAAAATTGCAATGGACCGATGATAGTAAAACTCGAAGCATCAACAAATAAAGAAATTCGATAATGGTTAGAAAAAGGTAAAGGAATTTTCCTAAACTGCAAACTGCAAATCTTTTCTTTTTTGTTTTCATTTTCGATCTTTGCAAAAAAAGTGTTTTGGCGTAGCACAAGGTTCCCGTTCCAAAACTCGACGTAATATCATAACGCCGGGTTAGTGCCAAAAAATAAGAAGAGTGCTGAACGGCTTACTTTAAAAAAAATCGAAATGTTGAAATTTACTAATGTCGAGATTATGAAGGTCGAAATGGCAAGATCTCGTCATTTTGGAAGGTCGAAATCCTTTCTCAAAAAATTAAAACTGTAGGTTCTTAGCTTTCCCCCTGAAGCACTACCGTATGCCCAACCAGGGGATCCAATTTTTGTTGTTTTCGGGGTTGATTTCTCCGCCGTTTTTCTGCAAGGGTAGCAGTAGTTTTCGCCATTTGGCCCTAGGTTATAATAATAGGGAGAGGGAAAGTGGCAAATAGTCAACAATGGGGAGTGAGAGAGAGACAGTGAGAGAGCTAGAGAGACCCGAGACGCCGACACACTTCTCCTTACATACGGTGTGGATAGTTGTGTAGCGTAGCCATCGCCCGGGGCGCTTGTTTTGGTATGTTGTGCCCCGCGTGCTCTGCGTATCCGCCCGGCGGCTCCAATTCGACGTTTGTTGTGTGTTCGCCCGTTCTCTCTCTTTCTCGCTCTCCCTCTCCCACCCTCTCGCTATCTCTCTCGCTCTCTCGCCTTACAAGGGAAGGGCACACTCACAGGTTGGAATTTCGAAAAACGCTCGCGGCTACCCCCGGGTAATCGACTACGGAGAACACGATGCCGTTGTCCGATTTTCCTGCCGAGGCCTGTGGACAGAGATACAGCACTTCCGGAAAAAGGTTATTTGAATACACGGATATCATCAAGTAATTAGCATATTTTTCGGGTTCATAGGGGGCTTTCTGACAAGTGGTCAGCAGCGATATGTGGTAGAGTGGCAAGCGACGGGGTTCATTAAAAACTAGTCGCTGGTTCGGTCCTACGCTTTGCGTATCTTTTTTGCTTTTGGCCAAAAATTCTCTCTCTATCTCTCTCTCTCTCTCTCGCCGAGGGCCCAACGGGGACCCGGGAAGTGTATAGTATCGTTGTGTAGCGCCGCCACGAGAGACCGACATCGAAAATATCCAAAATACGGTCCCACAAACACTAATAACAAGGCGATGCTGCTGAATTTGGAATACCACGAACATAAGTGGATTTTGGCGGTATAGGATAGAAATTTCAGGCAATGAAACATCCGGAATTTTAGAAACATTTAATACCACATCAGTAGCTTTTAAAAGATGAGCGAAATGTGTCCAGATGCGTTGCGGACGCGTGGCGCGTCGTGAGAAAAATGCAGGAATTACCTGGATAAGGCTTGTATTTGGCTATGACAGAAAGGAAAATAAACAAATGTCGAGGCCTAAAAGGGCTGGATTTTTAATTTTAAAATTTTATGTTTCAAAGATGGTTCGAACGGATCTATGGAGTTTCAAATGATTCGTGGTCTTCAGTATCATTTTAATTCTTCCTATGATGAAACATGATTACTAAATTATAAACCATGGAACTTTGGCAAATTATTTATTTCCCCTACACTAAGCAAAACAAGAAATTGGTGTTTAACGGCTGCGTGTCATGGAAAACAAATTAACGAATCGAAAATGCTTGGAAGCGCATTTTTCGAAATATGCCGAACCATTGCCGCCACGATAGCATTCTGGTTACAAACAAACGCCTAGATACTTAGAGCTACGAAACAAATCATTTTAAATTTCAACTTTGATGTGTATAAAAGTCAAGAATAGAAAAAAGAGAACCTGCCGGGGCGACAGAGACAGACATGAGAGAGAGCGCGAGAGAGAGAGAGCGAGAGAAAGAGCGTGTCGGCTTTTAACTTTAAAAAATACCAAATTTTGGGGTTATAGAATAGGTGCTCAGCAGAAGAATCAGTCAACGTAACGTAATTTTTAATCAACTCGATTAATGCATTACCGCTTCAGCGGAATTTTTATATTCACAGTTTTTTGAAAAACATTTTTTGCACGATTCATCAATACCAAAAAAAACATGCCATTGACAGATCATGAAATTATCGAACCGACCAGCCGTTTTCTTAAGGTAGCATTTGCAACACATAAATTTCACAAAACAATAAGTTTAATTTTAAAAATAAAAGATTTAAAACTTTAAATCCAGATTCGTAATCAAGATTTATTTATAGCGTGGCTCCAATAGCTTAAATCGCTAGTTATTGGGCCATGGGAACATACAAGATGGGACTAAATTACGATAACATTTAATAATACTTCTTAATAGCGATTTTAAATGCGTAAATAGTTTTCAAAACTTATTATTTATCCTTTTGCATACAATATCGTGCCCATGACCTCCCCTCCCCCCCAATCCTTATCATCCAGGCCTCAAGGGAGGCGCCCCAGCCCCCAAACCAGATATCGTCCAGATGTCTCCAAGTGTAAACACTAGCTATAATCTAAATTTAACTAATCTATACTAATTTAATAAAGTAGAATCGTAATTTCCAATTGGGAGCACTGCCCCGGTCACCCAAAACGGCCGGGTAGCCTCTCCTGACCCGACCCCCCCTGCGCGCCTCTGTGCCCTTCCAGGCCCGGCATCACCCCGGCCCCCGCCTGGCCCACTCCAACCGGATATGAGACACCAACTGATGAAGCCTGTATCGCTTCTGGCCTTTGGCTAAGATCAATGTGTAATTAAAGTTCTTATCGGCTTAATCTCCGATACACATCCCATGTGGATGTATAGAGATTAACATATTTTTGGAATCGGTTCGGTTCGCAGAAGCTTGCTTCTCGCCGGACAGCGTCGGCCCAGCATTGCACTTGCCGCTGGGAACGGCGCACACCCCGCAAGGGGTGAACAAACAGCAGAAAAAAAGGAAAACATATTGCACGTACGGTTACGGTACTGTACGCATGGCTACAGTGACACCAAAGGCCCGATTGGTCTCTGGGACTGGGTACCCCGCGTCCCCTATCAGTCAGTTGCGTGCGGATCGGGACGACACCAATGGTAGCACTGGACACGGTATTAATAGAAATTCCCTAAGAAGAAATCTTACTACGGTACTGTACTGCCATACAGCACAACTACTCTGGCCTTTGGCTAAGATCAATGTTAGTAAAAAGTTCTTATCGGACTGATAAACGCACTTGATCTTTACGGGAAGACCTCCTTTCGGTTACTCATCGGTTTATCGCCCTTGATATCGACTTGAGACAGACTACCGGGCCAAATCGGACCACTCGATTATCGTCTCTTCAACCACCGCGCCAACCAAGATGGCCCAAGACGACGACGACGAGGACGACGACAGCCTGCGGATTCCGGCGGGCGACGTCTACGTGCCGCCCGTCGACTCGTCCTCCTCGGAGGCCGATTCGGACGGGGGCCGTAACGGAGCCCCGGAAGACCAGGACGAGGAGGACGACTACGCCTGCCCAGAGGACCCCGGCTTCTATTACCTACCAACGCCAATCGATACCTACCAGTGTCGTATTTGTGCAGCGGGACCGTATAAGTTGCAGGGGGGGACTCACGCGGCATCTCAAGCTCACCCACCACCTCGCCATCAAGTTCCGATGTGCCGTCTGCCGGACCCGCTTTGATACGATCAAAGCGGTGAAGTACCACCAAGCCAACACCGTCGCCTGCACACAAGCCGCCACGCAGCCACCGCCACCCGTCCAGCCCGTTGTCGCTCGGAATAGCCCACGGCGGATCAGACCTGGGTCCCCCCCAGCCTGTGAGTCCAAGGGTGCGCTCCCGTGATAGCGAGTCTGAGACGTTCGTCACGCCCGTCAACACTGTGCGTCGCCCCGCCCGTGCTCAAGCCACAAGCCCGCCGCCAAGCCGTCCACCATCTCCAGATGCTCCTCATCAACCTGACCCCCTCATGGGCATCTCCCAAGATGGATGGGTCACACGGTTCACGGATGTGGCCGACACAGCAGACTTGGAAAAGCTGGCCGATGAACTGACTACCGTGATCAAGGCCAAATACTCGATACGTGACAAGCCGCCGCCACGCAAGCCACCAGCCCGAGCTCGTCCGCCGCCACCAAGCACACCTACAGGACGGAGACGTGCCCAAGCCCGCTACTGCCCTAAAGCCGCCTCTCGGATCCAGAAGCTCTACCGTCGGTCTCGGCCGAGAGCCTACAAGGAAATCACGGAGGACTCTTCGCCGTTCTGCGATATCCCGAGTGACGACCTCCACAACCACTTCTCCAAAGTGTTCGAAAGAACTGATGTGCCCGACCAAAGCCGACTCCCTCGATCGGTTCCACAACACGACAATGACATCCCAGATGGCGACTCCAATCCATTTGCTGACGACTACACGCCACAAGAACTCTGGGATCGTCTGCTCCACGTCAAGAACACTGCCTCTGGTCCCGATGGTGTCCGCTACTCTGTGCTGAAGCTCTTCGACCCGGGTGCCAAGGTCCTCGCCGCCTACATGAATGCCGTCCGCCGCCTCAAGTACATCCCAAGCTCCTGGAACGGCTCGAACACCATCTTGGTGCACAAAAAAGGCCCGAAGGATGACGTCTCCAACTGGAGGCCCATCTCTCTCTCGAACACCGTCGCCAAGTTGTACGCGTCCGTGATGGCTCGCCGTCTCGGTAGATGGGCCCGCCTCCACAACCGCATCTCCAACGAGCAGAAGGGCTTCATGCCGGTCGATGGATGCACAGAACATAACTTCCTCCTCCAGTCCGTGATCGTCGAGACTCGTCGCGACACACGGATCGACAGCAAGTGCGCCATTGCCTGGCTCGACCTCTCCAACGCGTTCGGCTCCGTCCCGCATGCCTCGCTCTTCCGATGCCTTGAATACGCTGGCCTTTCGGTTGTGGCGATTGAAGAAATTCGTCGTCTCTACGAAGGTGCCACAACATGCGTCCGAAGTTCTACTAGTCCGACTCCGGCCATCAACATTCAAGCGGGTGTCAAGCAGGGCTGTCCACTTTCGCCGATCGTGTTCAACCTCGCCCTCGAGCCCGTCATCCGTGCCGTCATCAACATGGATGCTGGCTTCGTGATCAATGGAAGGACGGTGTCTGTGCTCGCCTATGCTGACGACCTTGCCATCGTGACCAAGGATCCCGACGATCTACATGCTGTGCTTGAGACCGTGTCCGAAGTCTCTACATGGCTGGGGCTCGTGTACAACGCCAAGAAGTGCGCAAGTCTCGTCGTCAACGCCAACAAGCACACTGCCATGCCGATCAAGTACTCCGTTCAAGGCTCTCCGATGGTGACGCTCGACTCCAACGACCACTACGAACATCTCGGCGTCCCCACCGGCTACTATCAAGGCTCATCGGCTGAGAAGACGATCAACAAAATGCACCAGTGCCTCGACAAGATCCACAACTCGCTGCTCGCCCCCTGGCAGAAGGCTGATGCCGTCAAAACCTTCATCCTCCCGTGCATCGGCTTCCACCTGAAGAACGGCCACGTCGAGAAGAAGAAGCACCTCATCCCCTTCGACAAGAAGCTCAAGAAATACGGCAAGATGTGGCTGAACCTGCCAAGTCAAGCAAGCCCTGAAGTGCTCTACCTGCCGAACGAGATGGGAGGACTCGGCTTCATCCAGACGAAGACCCTCGCCGACGTGATGCAGCTGGTGCATGCTGTCCAGTTGTTGGAGTCGACTGATCTCGGCCCAATGACTGCTCAGCTGCTCCGTACGGCTGTACAGAAGAAGATCAAGCGTGCGCCAACCGACTCCGAAGTGGCCGACTACCTGAACCAGAAGCTCGACGGTGCCTTCGAGACGTACTACGCCGACACCCGCAACATGTGGACAAGAGTGCGACAAGCAACGGGACGGCTGGTCAAGACGGACAAGCTCGACGTGAAGTGGACCTGGGCCAACGACAAGATCCAACTGCTCGTGCTCGGATGTGGCGTCACCAAGAAGACGTGTGAGAAGATGCTCAAGGGCGCCGTCCATCAAGCTCAACTCGTTCACCTCACCGCCAAGAAGAGTCAGGGAAGGTCTACAACATCACCGCTCGCCAGCCCTGCTCCAACCACTTCATGCGTGACGGACGCTTCCTCCGCTTTGCGGATTGGCGCTTCGTTCACCGTGCAAGACTCGACGTGGTGCCGCTGAATGGATGCAAGCGTGCCCGTGATCACCATGACAAGACCTGCCGCAGATGTGGCGCCACGATCGAGAGCGTCGCCCATGTGCTCAATCATTGTCCAGTCCACAACCATGCGATCACCCTCCGTCACAATGCCATCGTCGACCGACTCATCAACGCCATCAAGTTGCCCGACACCACCACAAAATACGTCAACGTCAAGATCCCCGGCACGGATGGTCAACTACGCCCCGATCTCGCCCTCATCGACCATGTCAAGAAGCGTGTGACGATCGTGGATGTGACAATGTCATTCGAGAACTACGACCTGAGCGTCTTCGAATCTGCACGTGACGGGAAGCTGCGCAAGTACGCCGACATCTTCAACAAGTTCAACGCGGACGGCTACGACACGTTCCTGGGCGCCTTCATCGTTGGTCCGCTCGGTGGATGGGATCAAGGAAACGAAGTAGTGCTGCGCCGCCTCGCCATCTCGGTCAAGTACGCTGGTCTGATGAAGAAGTTGATGGTCGCCGACGCGGTACGCTGGTCCAAGGACATCTACATCGAGCACGTCTGCGGGCAACGTCAATACCAAGCCTAAAGAAGCGATTCTCATTTTTCAAATTGTCAATTTCTCGTGCCCCACCCCACCTGAATCCAAAATCTTTCTGTGATTTACTGATTCTTGTCATTTCTCCTCTAAAATGCTGTAACCCCTAATTCTAAATGACCTGCGCGTCATTCTATGCATTCTTCTCGAAATTGTGATCCACTTTTGATCCGGCCCCCGGGCCGAGCATTGTCTGAATAAACGTTAAAAGTTCTTATCGGCTTAATCTCCGATACACATCCCATGTGGATGTATAGAGATTAACATATTTTTGGAATCGGTTCGGTTCGCAGAAGCTTGCTTCTCGCCGGACAGCGTCGGCCCAGCATTGCACTTGCCGCTGGGAACGGCGCACACCCCGCAAGGGGTGAACAAACAGCAGAAAAAGGAAGACATATTGCACGTACGGTTACGGTACTGTACGCATGGCTACAGTGACACCAAAGGCCCGATTGGTCTCTGGGACTGGGTACCCCGCGTCCCCTATCAGTCAGTTGCGTGCGGATCGGGACGACACCAATGGTAGCACTGGACACTGTATTAATAGAAATTCCCTAAGAAGAAATCTTACTACGGTACTGTACTGCCATACAGCACAACTACTCTCAACTAGAGTGAGGGAGGCCTAGGCTAAAGCCTAGGCTTGCCTAGGCTTCCTCAGGTTTTTTTGATTTACATCGCCTAGGCTGAGCCTGGGCTATGCAAAGTACGCCTGACCTCTAATTAGTCAGGCTTTATCTGGAAATTTTATGTAAAGTCGTAGAATATTCGAAGTTTTGCCGAACAAATAAGGAATTTTTTTAAACTTCCGGGGAGTCGAAGAACTGTATTGGGTGCAAGGATATTCTACAAAGTTAGGGTACTGTTTTTGAAAAACCTTACGGCGCGATACGTTAATAGCACGCGGATACACAAAAGCCAAGAGGCGGATCAAACGGGCGGGGGATGCAATTGCCTCTCCTGACATCTTGCCTATATTTTTCCCACTTTCGGCATCCTTGTAATTTGTTATTGCGGCAAAGATACCGACTTTTCAGATGCAGTAACCAGATTAACATGTTTTTACGCATTGCATAAAAAGCCTGCCTAAATCCTTAGGCTTCCGCCAGGCGTCGGCAGGCGCGGAAATGCAATTCGGCCCAAGAAAGCCTGAGGAGGCCTGCCGCTCCCTCACTCTACTCTCAACTATGTGGTAGTATAACCTACAGGGATCCGGAAAGCGAAGCTTGGGGTAATCTGTACGTCAGAAGGCATGCTTCAATATTAATAGTAATTAAAAATGGCGATACCAAATGAAAAATGGTAAATATAAGTGGCATTATACCTGGGCGCGGGGTATCTAACATTACTGAAAATCGCTAACTCAACTCTTCAAGGAAGTTCGAGATCTGAGATTTACTGCCCCAATAATAATTACATTGGCTTCAAATCGTACCACTGGCTGGCATGGAACATTCTTTCATAATGAGCGTTTTCATCGGTTTCCCACACTTTGTTAAAATCCCGCAAATTCTGCGAGTTTTTAGCATTTTCGAACCACTCAATTGGAAGCGCATGTATTCTGCCACTGATTGGGGCCCTGTCATTTGCCATGAATCATTGGATAGGTGAAACATAATTCTACGAAGAGTACGATTCCACCCTTTCCCAGTAAAATGCTTAAATCCATTGTTTCCGTCCTTCTTATTGCTATTCTTATCGTAGACCAGTGACATGCGGTTGTTTACAAACAATGATACGGCGCCGCGCATTAAATGAAAGTTTCCTTCCGCGGTCAGACCTGTGGTTAAAACGTTGATTTTTAGAGATTTCAAAAGATCTGAACTTATCAAATCTTCAAATATGATTTGTACTTACTGAGTTAATAACGAACAACCAATTTACGAAAAATTTATTTACGTATACGTGCTACGGCGCCTCGCATTATTTCGAAGGCTCTTGACCTGTTCAGTTTGAGGCTTGGAACATTGGTTTTGCAGCGTGGAAAACTTTTGAAAGCGTAATATTTTATGCGGGCACTACAGCTTAATAGTGGGAAAATTCTTGAGTAGCATACTTGTAAGCTTAATACATAAAATTTCACGCGCCAAACTTCTAATTTGGTCTAATTTAATTTGTAGACGTTTTTCGATACCGTTATTAAAACCGTGTATATCGGATGTTTTCGCCTCGGCGCCACGCATGCGATTCGGTTGTTTTTAATAAATGCCTCCCACTTGAAAAAGATTACCGGATTCCCATATTTTGTTTTTGTTACAAATGCTAAATGTCTGAAACATTGGGCACATATCAAAAATTCTGAATTCTGAAAATCTCTAATTTAATTTGTAGACGATACCTTTATTAAACCCTGTCAATTTGATGTTTTCGCCTTGGGACCTCTCATACGACTCGGTTGTTTTTAACAAATGCCTTCCCCCCTGGAAAAAGACTACCGACTTTAGAGGTGTCTACCGTTGTTTGGCGGCTAAATCAAAATCGGGTTTTCCGGGTATC
Source organism: Mesorhabditis spiculigera (assembly GCA_958295435.1). Lineage (NCBI taxonomy): Eukaryota > Metazoa > Nematoda > Chromadorea > Rhabditida > Rhabditidae > Mesorhabditis > Mesorhabditis spiculigera. The sequence continues at coordinate 85,643 of CATQJA010001122.1, read as the reverse complement.
GTAGCCGGGGTCTTTAATAATTTTTCATCAAAATGGGATGTTTTCCCGGTTGCCCCACCTGCCCGCGGATATCATCGCGGCCAAGCCACTCTAGATCTCAACGAAGAAACCCGGAAAAATAATGGGGGTTGCGGGGGAAAATGTGAGAAACACCACCAAAAAAGATTACAGTATCTACGCACAAGCAGCTACCAAGCGGCAAAAACCTGAAACATCTTTGCCAAAATTAAAAAAAATTTAAAAAAGGCGTGCCAAATATTTCGGAAGCGCCTGAACAAAATTTTTAGCAGACACCAGAATGACGGTAATTCCTAATTAAATTTAGCCACAAATTCACGTGACCTTGAAACATCTTTATAAGCCTGTTTTCCCAATTCGAGTTATTGCCAAAATACTATTTTTTACGCGATCCCTAACAGTTTTTCGGCTTTTTTATTTGACTTTGCATCGATTTGCTTCGACTTCCGGCTGCGACTCCCAATTTCGCTTAATATCGAGGGTGAATTTGGGTTATCAAAATTGTTGAATCAACGGTTATCGTATTGATTCTTATCAGGAAAAAATTTCTAGGAGTAAAGAAGGCTTGCCACCTCATTTTCCCCCTGATATTTGAAGGGTCGATTCCGACGCAAACCTTATAAAAAACGGAGAATAAAGTTTATTTTTTGTTGTATCTCGAATGCTACTGTAGCAGACGGGCTATAACTCAGGATTGTGGTTATTTAAGGTCTGATCCAAATATGCTCCAATTTTGGGGCTGATCGGATGTAATATGGAGAAATGCGTGAGGGGAGCTTTTTCTGGAACACACTTTCTCTCACAAAAGCAATGAATTTCCAAAACATCTACAGGGTGTCCCAAAAAAACGAACCATCTGGCATTTCGCCGTGTTACATCCAATCGGTCCCAAATTTGGACCAGAGGTGTATCAGACCCTAAATAACAACAATCCTGAATTATAGCTCTGTAGCTACAGTAGTTCTCGAGTTATGGCAAAAACAAACTTTATTTTGTATTTTTCATAGGGTTTTCGTGGAATTAGACCCCTTTAATATTAAGTGAAAATGATCCGGAAGGCCTTCTTTACCTTAAGAAATTTTTTCCAGTGTAAAATTAATTAAATAAGCTTCGATTTAAGCGATTTTTACAACGCAAAATTGCCCAGTTGTTAAGCGAAATTAGGGATTCGTAGCCGGAAATCGATGCAAATCGATGCAAAGTCCAAAAAAAGATAGCCGAAAAACTGTTTAAAATTGCATGAAAAACAGTATTTTCGTTATAACTCGAGAACGACGATAGCTACGGGGCTATAAGTCAGGATTGTTGTTATTTAGGGTCTGATACACCTCTGGTCCCATTTTGAGCCGATTGCATGTAACACGGCGAAATGCCAGATGGTTCGTTTTTTTTGGGACACCCTGTATTTTGCCAGTATCGACCTTGTCCGTGAAGCCAATTTAGCTTGAAACTGGTAAGACTGACGTCACACTCCCTTTAAACCCGCACCAGGAAGTACAGCTCGAACAAATCTGCTGCTTTCGAAACCCCCCATTTTTCATCCCAGGATGTTTTCCCGGTGCCCGTTACTACTTTGGACCCCCCGAATCCCCCCGGTCTGCCGTTATTTGTTGACCGTTCATCCGGCGGAGTGTCGCGTAGCCGGCAAATCGTACCAAAAATTAATAATTATTTAAGCAGAAGAAGCTCAGCAAAATTATGCAGTTTTCGAATTTTTATCCACCATAAATGCCTCAAAACTGTCAAAAATATGGTATCGGTCAGGTTAAAAAATTCCGAAACTCCTAAATTTTCCAATTTTCCCCGATTTTTCACTTTTCGTAGTCACAAACCATACCTTGCGGACGATTCCCAGTCACGATTTCGAAAATCACGATTTCGAAAAACACCATTTCGAAAATCACGATTTCGAAAAATCACGATTTCGAAAGTCACCATTTCGAAAGTCACCATTTCGAAAAGACACCATTTCGAAAAGTCACGATTTCGAAAATCACCATTTCGAAAAACACCATTTCGAAAAAATCCCAGTTCGAAAAGACCCGCTCTTCAAACGAGTATAAAAATTGCAGTGTCGAAAAACCACGATTTCTCTCGGATATGACTAGTGATGTAATAGAAATTGTTTTAGTGGTGTCTATAATGAAATTAATCATATCTCCAGTGGAAAAATAGACCCCCGAACCTCAAACCAGCCAACGAAAATCGTTTTTTCTGCGACTGGGAAATGGGCTGTTGCTAAATCCTGTGTTTCCCAAATGGTAATTTTCGAAATGGTGATTTTCGAAATCGTGACTTTTCGAAATGGTGATTTTCGAAATGGTGTCTTTTCGCAATGGTGTCTTTTCGAAATGGTGACTTTCGAAATGGAGACTTTCGAAATCGTGGTTTTTCGAAATCGTGATTTTCGAAATCGTGATTTTCAAAATGGTGATTTTCGAAATCATGTACGCCAACCCTTGCGGACACCTTAAAAATACGCCGGAAAATGCTAAGTTCGCTAGGTTGACATAAGCCATTTAGCTTTTCCTCCCCCCGTTAACAGTCCAATACCAGACCGGCGATACCTTTCGGCTAAACTGAGAATCCGGTAATATCAATACCTAGGCAGGGGGTACAGCGAAAATAATTACCATATATTGGCTACCGGGGAACCTGGAAACCGGGGAAACGTGTTGCATTGTTTATAGTGCAACCCGATTAGTAATGCATTGGGAAATTAGATTGCTCAAAACTATAAGGTTTTACCGCCAAAAAATTTGTGTTTCGAGGTAACGCCATGAGCAGTTTGGGTCTCGGTAATTAGTTGAGCTGGGTGCGTCATTAGTAAAATTAGAATGCGCAGATTCTGTAAAAACAAAATAATTAAGAATACAAGCTTTATGTCAAAATAATTTGTTTTATGCCGTTTTTAGCCATTCCTTACCATAAAACTTTAATGCTTTTGATCAAAAAATCTATATGGATCGAGAAATCGGTTTTTCACCTAATTTTGAAAATTTCTGCATTTTATTTATGGTGCATTTTAGTGATTTTATTAAAAGGGTAGATTATATTAGCTTTGTTAATCCCTATCACCAGGAAAATGCAATAGTTTTCGGGGATTTTCGAATTTTAAATTGGATAAATTCAGGGAGTAGATCCATGGAAACTTGTGGTGTTTCAAGTTATAGTGCAGAAAGAACACGAACGCAGCGTTTAATTTCGCTCTTGAATCCTCGTGTAACAATATCTTTTTGCAAGTGTATGCATCTTGGAGGTGTTATAAATCTGTAATTAGAGCGATAGTATGCGAATATTAGCGAAAGAGAGAGAGAGAGAGCGAGAGAGAGAGAGAGGAAGAGAGAGCGAGAGAGAAATTAATTATAAGCTCCCAGCCGGTTATACCCCTAGGAACAGCGGTATTTTATTAATTTTAATCTTCGAAATAAGTACAAAAATTTAGCAAATTTTCAACAACCGATCCGTAAATCCAACAGGTTTTACGACGAAATTGGTGTTTCAAGCCATGCAACCGTTTTTCGTGGATTTCGAAAACTAATGCATCGATTCACGTTGCTTCTAATCAGCGGAAAAATTTAAGAAAATACAAATGCAATAGGAGATTATAAAATGAATATAATACATATTGATGTTATTATTTTGCCAACGTCAAAAATTCTCTAAAAATGTGATTTTGCAAAAATTCTAATTCAGGGGCGATGAGGCAACGCCTTAATTGGCAGAATGAAGCAGAGATTGGCAGAGAAATCTTAGCCAAAACTCGTAAACAATAAAGAATGTCAAAAGTATCCTAATTAGCCTAGACATCATTCCAAACAAGACGGCGATCTTTTCGAAAACCGTAAATTAATACCGTTTCACCGTTGAAAAGAGCTTTTTCCATGTCATAAAAAAGTTTCCGGAAAAATCCAGGCTTAATGCTCTAATCCCCTGGGATTGTTTCATACATATCCACTTCCGGTTCACTGGATTGGGCGGGAAGAAGGCACTTCCCTCCCGAGGCGAATCGACTTTAATTCGGCTTTTAAAAGGATTGGCAAGCCAAAAGTGACATAGATGATCTTCGTGAAATTTGCAAGCACACAATTACAAGCGTAAACTATTGAAGGTATCTCAAATTAAGGACAATTCAGGCTTCTATGGCTTCACTAATCATAAGCCGGAAAATTTAGGTCGTAGCGGTGTAAAAAGTTGAGTTTCAAAAACTAAACAGATGCAGGAGTCAAACATTAGTTCATTCGTGAGTCGTAATTGAGGCGAAAATCAGATCTATCAATCAGATTAGGAAGAAAAAAAACGCGGAGTCCCGAAAAGAAAGCGAAACAGAAGGACATGCCAAGAATACATTTTCCCAAAACTCATTGACCATAAAAAGCGTTGAAACCTCTAAATTTATACGATAACACGTTGGCAAATAGTGATCGTCTATTTAAATTAAAGTAGGCAGTGAGGCTATAAACTATATCCCTAATTAAAGTAAACTAAATCGAGCGTGAAAATGTTCAACTAACATTTCAGGTCCTGAAAATCAATAGCGTTAATTTCACAAAGGATTGCCCCAAAAAATATGTGTAGCACACGAGAACCAGGAAGCGGCTGAAATTAAATACGTAGTTCAGCTGTTTTGTCTATTTACTGTACCTACCTAGGGTTTTTTGGTATCTAAAAAGTGAAATTCCCTAGTGAGAGCTAATTCCAGTTGTGTACATTTGTATCGGCGTGGATAGATAGGGGGTTTTGATTCCGAAAATCAAGACCCGTAATTAGCAACAATTAGTTGTTCCCTGCTAGCTTTCCCCAGCCCCTACATAATTATCGGGTATTTGCGTAGTGATTAGATGTTTCGAAAAGTTTACAGGTTTCATCGTCAATAGTAATTTTATTTAGTCCACATTTGGTAGCAACTGACACTGGCTCAAACAATTCAAACGGCCTATCTCGCATATGGGAGCCAATTAAAACATCTCATTCCCCAGCAAGGTTTAGAAAACAGTGAAACATTGATTTCACTGTAATTCTGAAAAATGAGCATGATAATGCGCAGGAGAGCATGAGTTTCTATCAGAAATCAATTCGAACATCTACCAAAAATAGGAGTTTCGGAGATTCTCCACTTTGGTAAAAATAGCGCCTCGGCAATATGAGTTGATTGTGAAATGGCATATATAATTTCTCTGATTTAATGCATCAAAATAGCTGTTCAACTCCCAAAACGCGAAAAATAAAGATAGTCAAAAGGATTAAACTAAATGCTTGGAATTAAAGCGCACGTTCAGGGAGGGGCCGTGTACTCGTCCCAACGTGTACACCCTATGGTCGTAGGGACCGCGCGCACTACCTGCCCGTGGAGTGGGAGGCAATTTCTCTCCTTTGCGGCGTGGGGCGCCCTTCACCCCCTCGCCAGGTTGTAGCTGTGGCTGAATGGTACCCATCCGCGCCTCCCGAGCCCCGGCCGCGGCAAAAATCTTTGCTTTTTTCCAAAAAAACGTCCCTGAACGTGCCCTTTAAGCGCACATTCTCGGTCGGGTTCACGTAGTTTTCGAAAATTGTGGAAAAACAGAATGTTTCACAAACTATACTTAAATTCAGTTAAATTCATTATGTCTTCAATAATTCTGATTAGTTCTGAATGGGCGTACAATAAACATCAGCAAAATCTTTTTAAATGTTAAGGTGCCGTAAGACAATGACATTTCCGTGCAAGGGCTAATTCCAGGTGTGTACATTTGTATCGTTATGGACAGAACCGTAATTAGCAACAATTAGTTGTCCCCCCCCCCCCACTAGCATTTCCCAGCCCCCATATAATTATCGGGCAGTTGGGGTAGTGATCTGATGTTTCGAAAGTTTACAGATTTGATTCTAACATTAAGGCATTATTTTTGCGGTTATTCTGATAGCAAAATAAAAATTTATTTGCATGGGCCGTCGATTCGAAAAATGCACCCATTTTTAGCTCCGTGTTCCCGTTAAAATATAAGAAGTTGGCTAAAAATATAATTAAGAAGCAATTCACGAAATTCCCGAAGTGAAAGCCGGAAAAGAATTTTTAGACGAAAAATCCATGTTTCATCGAAAAATCTGGCATTTCTAGTCGTGCGGTGTCCTAATCACGCGGGAACTTTGTCCAAGTTGGTAGTGCAAAATCCATATCACTTGGCTGTCGCTTTAACGGGCTTGAAGAGCACGCTTAAGTCTAGTCTCGGGCTTAAGCTTCGGCTTTGCATGCGCTTAAGCTTAGCTCAGCCTTAGCTTAGGCATGGCTTAGACTTAGCAGGCTTGGCTTAGGCTTGGCTTGGGCTGATACTCTGTCTTGGACTGAGGTTTAGCTGAGATTTAAGCTTCACTTAGGCTGAGGCTAAAGCTTGAAAGTTGAAGTTGAACCGGGAAGCAAAACATGGCCCACCGACCGGCTACCGTACCCCGGCAACAACAGTCGACATTATAAAGTGGGCCCTCCACTTCCTTGGACAAAGTACAGAAACGTACAGCAGGGCGGATTAAATGGTGGGACTAAGATATGTTGTCTCTGGGAAACACAGGGGCTTACTTTTCTCTCTCTCTCTCTCTCTCTCTCTCTCTCTCTCTCTCCCTCTCTCTCTCTCGGCCTTCACTTCTCAATGTATCCCAAGAGGATTTCCGACCGGTGTCTCTCATTGGCAAAGTGCCAATTTAGTCTCTCTGCCCTCTTCTCTCGACAGCTTATTAGTCACACAGGTGCTGCGCGGATTAGCGTGTATGTCCAAATCCCCCGCAGGTATGTTGCGAATCGCACGAAATTATTATAGCCTCTAGTATCTGGGTGAGAAAATGTATGTTTCGAGGAAACTAAGAAAATTGTGCAAAATCTGATACGTAATAGTTCCAGGCCTTCTTTGTGGATAATCGATAAATTTGCGTAGGTTCTTATGCACATTAGATGACTATTCTTATTGTTAGCCCAGTTTTTTTTAAATTCTTAGCAATGAAAAAATTTTTGAAGAAGGGTTTTCTTCTTCTTAGAAGACCAAAACTTTAGGTAAAGGTTTAATCTCAAGCTTATTTATGGTTGTGAGAAAGACTACTAGTATCGGTTGTTTTACCCCCCTTCAAAAAACACATACCACCAAGTCAATTTTTGTTTTACATGCCATATTTCTTATACTACCACAAAACGTGTTTGTACGCGTCAAAACAGGCGGTGACTCAAGCGACAGCTGACACCCGCAAACCGTTTTCGAACGTGGGGCGGTTTTGGGCCCCAACTGGGAAAGGGCCCCCAACGTAGGGAAGGGACGTTTGGGACCCAACTGGGAAAGGACCCCCAACTGGGAAAGGGACCCAACGTAGGGAAAGGGTTTTTTCGGGTCAGTTGCGAAAACTAACAGCTGACCGCAGGAGGCATAAATAGAGAGACTTCCCCTTCAATTTCACAAAGATGGAACGTAAACCTTTTAAATTCCAGCATCCTTGTTCTATTTTTGTGTTTTGTCAATCCTTGGGCGGCAAGACAACATGGACAATGAAATTTCTCGAATATTTAGAAGAAATTCTAGACGGCCACAAAGGAATCCAAGACATTTACTACTTTACCGGATCAAAACATGAAATTGAAGAAAAATATCCAGCAACGCCTTCCAATTTTCATATATTTGAGGGTCCACCAAGCGACCAGCAAATCGAAAGCTTCAAAAATGCCATCGTAATCCTTGACGATTTGATGCTTGACATGAAAGAAAGCGTGATGGCGGCTTTGACTTCGCGAATTACTCACCACCAAAACTGTACACTAATTTTCCTAAGTCAAGACGCATTTCGGACCCGGCGTACCGCCCGCATCAATGCAAACTACATTGTCCTTTTAAGATCTGTATCAGACCTACTACAAGCTCGCCAAGTGGGTCTACAGTGCTTTCCTAACCAATTTCCTTATTTCTGGGACAGTTATCTCGATGCAACTGCAAAACCTTATCAATATCTCGTAATCAATTGTCATCCAAATTTGGAAAATCGAAACGAACGTCTCGTTACAGACATTTTTCCAGATAAAAGGCAAATTTTTTACCTACCCAAGTAGTCATTTTCGAAAATGCAAGGTCGTCCACACAACCTGCAAATTTTTCACAAAATTGACAAAGCTACAAACCCAAAAGTGGTGATTCGAAAAGCAACCGACAAAGAAATACAAACCCTTGTCGAATTTATTTACAACCTAACCATAGGTACCGTACCTCTCTATAAATACGAGAAATCAAGCCTTCTACCACATTTGGCTACTTTGCAAACCTTGAGTAAGCTACGCGATTTTACAAAGGCGCGGCAAACACTTTTGCTTCACGAAAAACTACTAAAAGTTATTACGAAACCTGCGTTGGCATTTGAGAATGACAGCTTCGAGAAAAAGTTTCGAAAAGATGGTCCTTGTACCATACGACGAGCAGCAAGGTGAAGGTTATGCTCATACACCTCGTGAGAAAATTGTTGAGCAAGCCAAAGAAACTGAACAACAAATGGCAAACGTACTACAAAGTACACTTCCCGATGATATGAAAATGCAAATGTATAACAAGTTTCTCAATTCCTTGACACAACTTGTCCAAGAAATTCGCAAGTTTGACCCCTTGCCTACACAAATTTTGAAAACGACGATAGTTGAAACCGCCAGAGATCAGACGGCCACGCAAAATACACAAAATAAAGCGAAGGGCTCTGCGAAAAGGGCACCGCGAAAGGTTTTGCAACAAAATCCATATGAAAAAGCTATAAACTTTTGGCAAAGCACGTCAAGACGGACAATAAGAATAGAGTCTTGGATACGCAAGGTGAAACTATTGAAGGTAGCAACCTGTTTGAAATTGCAAGGGCGGCAGCCAGTGAAACCAAACGACCATTTCCCGTAGGTTACGAAGACGCTTATCACCAAGTGCAAGCAAAAACTCCACGGCTTGTGAAACAATTGAACGAACCCGTGTTTACACCACGTACAATTCAAAGCATACAAAAGGAAATTTTTCCATCTAGCCAGACCACAACTAGTCCACCCTTGGCGACTGACGAAAAAGTTTCAACCGGTGACTTGGTCAAGCGCGTTAGACAACTTCAGCGGGAGATCCTAGAAAAGCGCAAATTGAAGTCCGAAGCCTGGGATGGCGATGACGAAGACCAAACCGGTAGTGGTACCAAAAAAAAGGTTCAAAGTCGCAAAGTATCACTAAAATACTTGATCTTCTATATACTGACCCTGAGTCGAATATTGCTTTTACGTCAAGAAATAATCTTGTGGCAGAAGCTAAAAAATATGGCATCACAAAGCGACAAGTTGATACATATCTGCAAACTAAAAATTCTTACGTTCTTCATAGGCGAGTTCTACACAAGTTTCCAAGAAAAAAGTTTATTGGAACTAGCATGAACAGTCACCATGTCGCAGATCTTGCCGACTTTCAGAAAATTAAGCAATACAATGACGGGCAACGCTATATTTTGGTAGTTGTAGACTTGTTTTCGCGAAAAACCTACGCCAAACCTCTACTAAACAAGAAACCTCAAAGTGTCAAACGACGTTTTGAGCAAATTTACAAGGAAATTGGTGATCCGCCACACTATTTGACGACAGATCAAGGGCTTGAATTTACCGGTGAACCAATAAGGCGCTACCTCAAAAACAACGAAATTCGTCACATTTTAACAAAGGGAACCGCTAAGGCAGCACCAGCTGAACGTAAAATTCGTGATCTCAAGTCGCGCATCTACAAATATTTCACCGAAAACAACACTTACAATTGGGTTGAAGTGCTACCGAAAATCGTTGAGGGCCTGAACAATACGCCAACAGAACCCCTAAAAGGGTTGACGCCTAACGAAATGAAACGCGACACAATCATACAACCTGATGGTACACCTAAATTGCGAAAACCGGACCCGCCGCTAGCACTAAACGACTATGTCTTGCTAAAAAAACGCCAAGTGGTGTTTCGAAAAGCTTACAAAGGCACGTTTTCTGGCGAAGTGTTCCAAATTAAACGCATAGTCAAACCTGCAAATTTCTCTGCACCAGTCTTTTATCTAAAGACATTGCAGGGGGTTTCCCTGCGACAAGTATTTTACAAAGAAGAACTGCAAAAAGTGCGACAACCAAAAATGTACCGAGTGGAAAAAGTTTTGGGTACAAAGGTCATAAGTAGGCAACCTCACAGCCTTGTCAAATACCACAAAAAACCTGGTGTATTTAATGGGTGGATACCCGACAAAAGCCTCATTTACACGGACAAACTTTGATAATGGAAGAACTGCTTTCAAGCCGCTCGTCGACCACCTCACAGTACCGCAATAACATTCACATGGCATGGGCTAGAATTGTCATCATTTTTCTCATTGCTATAGCATGTCTCGCCAACATGACAATTGCCCATATAAAGGGCAACGATGTGACAGTGTGGCTAAGTGCTACCCTTTCTGTTGCTTGTCTTTTGGTACCCTCTCCGTTGAAAAGCAAAGCTATCAAAGGAAATGAGTGAAGACTTTTACGTAACACTCGTAGGTCCAGGGCGTCGTGAAGGAAAAGGTTCCAGTTTTGTCACGCACCTTGCCAAAGAAATCAACCTCTATCAAACGAATGGTCAGCAAGGTTATTGGACTTGCGCCCTTGTCGACTTTGCAGCCTCAATGTCATGGGACCAAGTCCTTGAACCGCAAAAATTTAGACTATGGTCCAAGGACGCCAAAGAAACACATCTTTGGCTAGCACAAGGCACTTACTCAACCCCTGCTCGACTAATCAACGCTCTAAATGCAATTTTTGCCAAAACTCTAAAAAGGAAACGCGAAGCCCCTTTAGTGCTTGAGAATGTGCAAACTGCAAAACCTTTTCCAAAAATAGTCCCACTCGGTGCACCCAGTGCAGAACCCGAAAAACCAGCTACGCCACCACCTGCTCCACCCCAAGCCCCTGCCACGCTACCACCCCAAGCTCCTGCACCGCCACCAAAACCTCCCACACCACCACCACCAAAACCTCCCACGCCACCACCCCAACCCGCTGCTACGTCAGCACAAACAGTCGCACCTCAAACAGAAAAACCAGCCACAACACCTGCAAAAACAGTTGCAGTACCAGCAACGCCGAAACCAGCGCAACCTCAAGCACAACCCACAAACGTTGCAAACAATCGCCCACTTCCGAAACATATCCCGCCTAGTGCCCCTCTAGCTGTTTCTGAAAAGCCTCCCAAACAAGCAGCCGTTTTCAAAACGCCTCCAGAAGAGGTCGACGACACTTTTTCGACAAGTCTTTTTGTGAAGGCCCTCGAAAATCGAGGCGTGGCTTTCAAGTTTGACGCACATCGGTGCCGTGCCTGGGTGGAAGTTGATCCCACAAAGGTGGACAAACTATTTCTTCCCAAGCTATTGTGGCAAATACTAGGCTTCGAGTACAGCACAATCAAAGACAGTCGAGGCGCAAAATACATGCTCGACCTAAAGGCCAACTGTCACAACTTGTCAATTTGTTGCAACGTGGTGGAACCCCAATTGGTGGGTGACGCTTTTCAAGACTTGCTACGCACCATCCCAGTTGATATGAGCTGGGGCGAGACGTTTAGCAAAACTTTCAACCCTCCAGTTTACCGCCCAGTACGCCAAGGTTCCTTCAAAGATATTAGCTTGCGTATCGCTGACGAAAACAACCGAGAAGTTGACTTTAACTATGGAAACTGCGTGGCCACGCTACACTTTAAAAGGGTCTACTAGCTGCAAAAGTTCATTCTTTACATTGCCTTCACACTTTTGCTTCTCAAAGTACGGTATGGAGTATTTTCGCTTGCCTGCAGACATTGCTTTGCTGCCAGACGTTGCGTTACTACCCGACAACGGACAACAGCTGGGTTTTGGACGTAAGACGTCCAAAAAGTACCTGCGCTTAAACCCCAAAGTAGGATCCCCCCAAAAAGTAGGACCCCAACCCCTTTTAAGAGGGCTACTTCCACCCGTCGTAGGGTTCCCCTCGTCGAGGGGGAAGTAGGGTTTCCCCTACCCTACGTAGGACCCGAAAAGGGGACCCCTTCTAAAGGGGTCGGGGTGGAAGGGGAGGCCGGACCCTCAACAAAACGGGTCCGGAAGGTGAAAAACTTCCAGACGACCCACTTCTCGCCCCCTCTACGTCTCTTGGGTGAGGGAACAAAAGCAGTTGCCAAAAAAGGTACAAAAAGCAACCGCAAACGAAGTCACTTCATTCTAACAACTGTACCACCGAAACGCAATGGAAGACCCCAAGACGCTTGAAGCCAACCCCGAATTTCTAGTTTCAAGCGAGTTGTCGCTTTTGAACCCTTGCAACATGTTGTTGGTGTTCAGTCTATGCGATATCGCAGTATTGCCCCAGAAAATGGCATTTCACAAACAGGACCCATTTCTTTTCGTATCATGAAAGAACCCCACTACGTTTCCCCTTGCCAAAAGCTACGTTACCATGACGTTGAGTCTTGTCGACAGCGAAGGTAAGGGGTACGCAAACTTTGAAAAAATTACAAATCCGGACAAGACATTCAAAATTGAACCCAAGGAAAAGTGCGCCCCTATTCAGCTAGCCGCAAAGGCATTCTGGAAGCAAATTACTGTCAACATTAATGGAACCCAAGTGGAGAACACGGGCGACTTGTATCCGTATCGCGCTTTTATCAACACCGAATTTATGTCGGACCTCCAGGCGAAAAAATTCAACATTGGCATCCCTCAATGCTATAGTATTCTGGAAGCGGGTACCGAATTTTCAACAAACGACGGTTTCGAGGATCTATCGTTGGTGTTTATGAAAGGTCGTCAAGTACGCGTTAATAGCCCGCTAGACTTGAATATTGCCACCTCCAACAAGCTGATGCTGAACAATACCGACATTCAAATTACGCTGCATCGACAGTCTGATGACTTTTTGATTCGCAACTTTGGATCGACAAAGACTGACTGGAAGTTCAAGATTCACGACATTCGCTTGGTGTTGGCGGAATATCAGTTGTACCCGTCTGCGAGTGCATCCATTGAGAGAGCCCTGCTGAGTGGTCAAAAAGCCAGTTATCCCATGCGTAGCTACCAGACAAAGGGCTTCTACTTGCCTGAAAATCAGCTAAAGGTGCCCGAGATGCAACTATTCAATTCCAACCAGGTCCCTCGAAGGTTGTTTGTGGGACTGGTCAAGAACAGCGCATTCGTCGGTTCACAGGACACTGACCCATGGCGGTTCAATAACTTTGACTTGAAGAACATTCAAGTGCGTTTTGCAGGGCAAACGGTACCCACAAAAGCATGGAACCTCGACTGGGACAGGGAACACGGTGTTGGTTGGACCGAAAGTTACACGGCAATGTTGAACGGCACAGGTTTGGCAGCAGACAATCGGACTAATGGTATCGACATGGATACGTTTGCCGACAGCCGATGTGTGCACGTGTTTGAGCTACTACCTGAGGCAGACGGTGGCGTCGACAACTTTGACATGGCCATTTCGGGGCAGTGTTCGTTGGACCTAGAGTTTGGTACGGCGACACCTGCCGGTGGTCTCATGTGCGTCGTTCACGCCGAATTTATGAATAAAATGACAATTGACCACACACGGCAAGCCCAGACTTTGGCCATTTGAAGATGAACAACCGACAGCTGAACCTTTTTCTTCGACACAATCGACACACACGCCCAAACCACATTGGTGTTTTTGCGTCCGACACTTTGCCAAATTGGAAACGACGCGGTGGGGGACTTGTCGTAAATTTGGACGAGTCCACTGGACCTGGTAGCCATTGGGTGGCCATTTTTGGTAAACGAGGTATCGGCTACTACTTTGACCCTTTGGGTCAGCAACCTAAAGGTAAAATAAAACTTTGGTTGGAAAAGACGTTTAGACGCGTCAGATACATCCCCGAGCAACACCAAAAGTTTGGCACCAAAACATGCGGTGCATTTGTCTTGGTCTTTTTACATCAAATGTCGTTGGGTTGTAAATTTTATGACTTTCACAAATTTTTTCAAAGCATTGCCAATGACGATCACTTTGTAATAAACTATGTATCGAAACATTTTCGTGTCAACTTGCCTTTGGAGTGGGCAGCTGCAAAGTAGAGTCTGAGCTTTTTCTCTGCTCCCTCTCATCTCTACAACTATGAAGCGTCTGCGGTGGTTCTCATTCTTATCTTTGTCACGCTGCGGTACGGTCGTCAAATGGAGCTCTCTCAACAACCGCAATATTTCATGCCTCGTTCTTTGACGCACATGTGTGACCAGTGTCAAAAGAATTTCACGACACGTTCAAACCTCAATCGACATGTGCATCTCCACTGCCCTGGAAGGCGTAACTTTGCTGTGAGCTACTCCAACGAAGGTGTTCCTCCGGCTCCAGTGACTACCAGCAAGCCTGTCAAGGACGAGAACAACCATCAGCAGGAAGTCGAGAAGTCTTCAAGCGTCACCGCCAACGAGCCAACCGAAACCAAATGCAAACTTTTTTCAATTGTTGTTTTTTCTTGATCCTGTTAATCGTGTTATATCCGCTGACTTCGATGCATTTAAAAATCTTAGTAATAAAAATCTTAATCTTAGTGTTGTGCCTGAATAAATATTTGCATGAAAAATTGTTATTGTCTGAAAATGCACGATAAAACACACATGGCATAAAAGCAAAAAATTTTACCGTTTTGACCTCCTCAGGGTCTGGACAGGCGTTGCGGATACCTAAAGTTGATATTTTTGTTTAGAATTGGGGAACCTCACCTTTTCGACATGTAGCGGGTATCGAACCCAGGTTATCTGTTTATAAATTGAAACACTTACCATCTGATCATATGGCCAGACATTCACAAAAAGTTGTAGGCAGTTTTGTCTTGGCAAGGCGCATTTTGTTGTGACGGTACTCGGGCTTTGTAACGGGTGTAGGCACCCTGGGGTCCCAAAACCCTCCTCCCGACTTTCGGGATCGCAAAACCCCCTTTCCCTACGCGGGGGGCCCTTTCCCAGTGGGGGGTCCTTTCCCAGTTGGGGGCCTTTCCCAGTTGGGGTCCCTTCCCAGTTGGGGGCCCTTTCCCAGTTGGGGGTCGCAAACGCCCCACGTTCGAAAACGGCTGCCGGGTGTCAGCTGTCGCTTGAGTCTCCGCAAGTTTTGACGCGTACAAACACGTTTTGTAGTAGTATAAGAAATATGGCATGTAAAACAAAAATTGACTTGGTGGCATGTGATTCTTGAGGGGGGTTAAAACAACCGATACTAGTAGTAGAAAGTACTCATCAAATTTTTGGCTGTTTTGGATGTATCCTGAGTTTGATTACACTGACTTCGGCAAAGCGCTTGCAGATATGTTGCAATTGCACGCCAAATCGCACGAAATTATCATAGCCCCAAGTACCGCGGTGAGAAAGTGAATGTTTCGAGAAAAATTGGCAAGTTGTACAAAAATCTAAAGCATAATAAAGAGCTTGAAAATTCTATCAACATCGCAATTTCTATCAATATCAAGATAGATTTTTGCATTTTTTTCGCTTAAACTGGTGCCCCCATTGAATTTTCAGAGTTTACGTAAAAATCGAAGCCGTTAGATATGTTCGGAACCGCAAATATTATTGCCGCATTTATCGTGGTGAGAAAGTAAATGTTTGGAGTAAAATGAGGAAGTTGTGCAAAATCCGATGTGTAATTGGTCGAAAACATTCGCTCGGATCGAATTTAAGGTCTATTTTTAAATATGGTATTAAATGCCGATAACAGGTATCGGATTTCGATATAGGGTCGAATCTAGCTCGAATCGCACCAGTTATTATAGCCTCAAGTATCTCCGCGAGAAAGTACATGTTTCGATAAAAATTGGAAAGTCGGGCAATATCTCAAGCGTAGTGAGTTTCCGAAAAATACGCAAAACCGGAAATTTTAACATCATCAATATCAATGTTTTTGCATCTTTCCTGCTTAAGACTCATTGAATTTTCAGAGTTTGCGTCAAAGGTCTAAGCCGTTAGATATGCTGCAAATACAAAATTATTCTAGCCTCAAGTTTCTAGTTGAAAAGTACATGTTTCGGGCCAAACTCAGAAAGCGTGCAAACTTTGCTCTCTAGTGGGGCAAGCACATATATCTGGAAACGCATAAAATTGGAAAGCTACGAAAAATGTTTTGGGTAAAATTCGAAAAAGATGCAAAATTTGCCGCTTAATCCTTTCTTGTGCATAAGGATATTCATGGCCATCTAATTAAATCCATTTCTAACCAAAATAAACGTGTAAAATTAAAATAAAACTTGTAATTTAATCAAGATCCGCTGCTCATTTAATGTGCACTTCTCTAATCTCAACTGTCGCCGAACCAGGATTAGCGTGCATCTCCAAAGCACCCCTGCGGGTATGTTGCGAATCGCACGAAATTATTATAGCCATACGGATCTTGGTGCGAAAGTATATGTTTCGATAAAAATTGGAAGGTCGGGCATAATTTTATACGTAATAATGCATTTTGAGAGAACGAGCTTGACGCTTCATAAAAAGTCGAAGCCGTTAGATATGTTGCAAATACAAAATTATTCTAGCCTCGTTTCTTGTTGAGAAAGTATATGTTTCGGGTAAAATTGAGAAAAGGTGCAAAAATTTTCTCTCTAGTAAGGCAATGAAAGGTGCTGTAGGAATGCATAAAAATGCAAAATAAATAAAAAAGATATGTTTTGACTAAATTTGGAAAAATATGAAAGATTTGCCGCTTATTATGTAGACTGCTCAGTCAATTTTTCAGTTTATAAATTCGTGTGCTTGGAATTAAAATTCCATGTATAGCGGCAGTCGGTAAAGCTCGAGCCCAGGGAGCCCAGGGAGCTGGGAGCCGAAAGAGCTCAGGGAGCTTCCGGAGGTATATTAAAGTATAATTGACATTAATTTTGGAGTATTATACTAGTATTAGTGCATCACTACAACATTTGATAAGAATTACGACTTGTATAACCAAACTAAATGTACAATTTTAAAATCATAAAAAGCCGTATGATCATTTACTTTCATTTTTGCTAATCTATATTGTCTAAAAGAGGGTTACTTGTAACTCTAGCCCCCGCGGGTATGTTGCGAATCGCACTCAAGTAGAGTCTCAAGTATCTGGGTAAGAAAATGTGGGTTTCGAGGAAACCAGGAAAATTATGCAAAATTTGATGCGTAATACATTGTTAAGTTGTAATAGTAAAATAGACTTCATTCGAACTTTAAGCAAAAATTTTTTGTAGGATGACCAAAACGTTAGACTAATAATAAAATTTAATCTAATAAGACTTGTTTACGGCGCTAAAAATTGCTAGAAAGTACTCCTCAAATTTTTTAACTATTTAGGATGTAATCTGAATTTAATTACACTGAATTCGCCGGGCTGCGAATCGCACGAAATTATTGTAGCCTGAAGTATCTTGGCGAAAAAGTATATGTTTCGAGTAAATTGGGAAAAGGTGCAAACTTGCGCGGTAGTCGGGCACTGGAACATGATGGAAATGCATAAAAATTGGAAAGTAAGAGACGGAAATGGCTTGAAAATGCACACGCAAACACGCAGGAGCTATTTTTTTTATATATAGTAGTATAAAATTTTCCGAAGTAGAATTGGTGTAGAATTGCTAACTCATATTAGTGTCCATTTAACTGGTCCAAACTGGCTACGATCCCGGATTAAGGAGGGAATCCTACAAATCCTACAGCGTGTTGGTGATACATACATTTTCTCCCCGGAAATTTTAATTGTGAGCGAATTCCAGACAAAAAAATTAAATCCCAGACCCTTGTGAAGCCCTGCATGAGTCAATAAAATGCACAATGACGGAACTTCCAAAAACAAATCGAAATTTCAAGGTACTGAGCAGGTTACCGGCGCGAAAAACCAAATTCTTCCAAGTAACCCGTTATGGACATCTGATTAAAAGATAAATCATTTTCTAGCATTTTAAACACTTTTAAATTGCAAAACCAGATAAAAATTATGCAAAGGTTGGCAAATTTTAACATTTTGGTGAAATACATGAAAAATGATAAAAAAGTCATTGTTTTACAAAAACTCAGCATTTCAAAAAAGAATTTTTAGAACTATGACACCAGAAAAAATTCTCAGTACGAATTTAAGGGCGTTCAATAAGCGTAAAAATCGGACGCAAATGCTGCCGTTCTTCAGATCGTTATTGATTTTTCATTTTCCGGTGATGACTGGTGAGTTTTGACACGCAATACTGTAGTCGTACATTTGATTTTTAATATTTTAGGTCGATTCTATTTTTTTATGATTTTATACTGCTTGAATTTTTAGCGTGACTTTTGTTGCAGCCCAGTTTAAACATTGAAAATAATTTTAGTAATTTAGAAAAAATCAATTCTTTAAAATTCTATTTTTTTAATTTTAAAGCAAAGATTATAGTGATTTAGGAAAAAATCCATTTGGTGTCAGGAATAAACGAATTAGGCAAATTCACCAACCCCCTTTAATGCGCGGCTTTTCCGGGTCGTCTTCAGGATTTTTTGGCATCTCCACGTCCAACAGCTCGTCTTCGACGTCATCTACCTGAAATAATTTTGTTAAAACTAAGATTTAGCGCAGTTTGTTTTTAGAAGTGTTTTTAGAAAAAGTTAGCTATATTTAAAATGATCAGGCTATCGAAAACGTGGAAAAAATTTTAAATCCTAAATTTATTATGATTTTTTATTTTTGTAGTTTTTACTTATTGATGCAAATTTAGTTTGTCAAAACGGCCTTTCTCGTCTTGTCGTTTTCATATTCTCATTTTTGTTAATTCACACTACGCATTTTTAATAAATAATTATAACTTTTTGCGTTTAAGAATAGCAGAAAACAGCTTAGAAACGCTTCATCTTCTTTAAAAAAATTTATTACGGAAAAAGTCGGTTCCTTCCACCTCAAAACAAAATACTCTCTTTAAAATAAAATGTTTCCTAATCTCACAATCTTAGGAGTTTTATATTTAATTTATTATGTGAACCATGTCGCTCATTACCTGAATATCATTCTCAACCAAATCGTGTAGTCGTGAGTTCAGCTGGCGCCGTTTGTCGACCAGGGAACATCTGCAACAACGGTGATGTTTTTGATGTTTCATCAGATTTTCCGATCCTCTGGATTTTTTACTACATCAATTCTGTTTGTGGCCATCGTGGGATCCCACTTTTTTTTTGGCTTCATTATTCTGTCAATGAAATAAAGTCAGGACCGATGAAGTGGCTTAGCTATGGATGGCAGTTTCGACGTGCTTTTTCGCTACGCGCGCCGCGACACGCAACGCGCGCGGTTGCTTTTAATTGCGTAACGGGTTAGAGACCGCTTTGAATTGCTAACAAATCCCAAAATTTCAAAATTTAATCATTTCGTGATTCAAGGTTTCGAAGCGTCAAAATGACGAAAATTCACAGTGTGAATTTCACTGTCGCGCATTTTCAAAATAAAGAAATTTATAAGTTCGAATTTCACAATTTCATAATAGCGAATGGATTGCATAGTATTCAAAAAGAATTCGCCGAGATATTTGGTCATGGCATTTCGACACTATGAATTTCGATAATTTGATAGCGTGATAAAGCGTAGTCCCAAGGAAATAAAAAATAAAAATAAACTCTAATCAAATTCTTAATCAGGAGATAACGCGGAAGCCCTTTTTAGATAACAAAAAACTTTCACTAGACTTACTTTATTAAAATTTATCCTTTCAAATAAGATGTTTTAAAAGTTTTTCTAGGTTATCATTCACGCACTTTCCTTTGACAGGGCTATCGATCCCATAATGGTAATCCCCGTGTTTCAAAATTATAACTGCACAGCATGAACTCAGAATTGGTAATCGGGTATTGTGTAGGAACCGGAACCGTAATCAAATCGTAATAAATTCAAGGCTGGCAGCTGGTAACGTATAGTTTTTAACGTTTTATTTTTTTAAGAAAACTAAAAATCGGATTAAAAATTCATGTTTTGAAAACTTTTGTGCCGACACGCTTATATGATTACATTAATTCACGGAGTCTAGCGAGCAGGGACGTGTGGTTTCAGGGGACAAATACAAGTTATGGGTGCAAATTGCTTAAAAAGATTTTATAAAATCGCAGCTGCAACCGAAATAATATGTTTTTAAAAGTTTTTTAGGTTATCATTCAAAAGCCACCGGAATTATTTTTATCAATCTCGTTTTCAAATATCGATGTTTCAAAATTATAATTGCGCAGCAAACTCTTGGATTAGTAATCGGGCACGCGTACTGAAACGTAAACATAAGGAAATCGTAATAAATTTAGGGCTGGAAGCTGGTAACGTTTTTATAGGGCTTTATTCTTTTTAAACTAACTAAAAATTCTATTAATTAAACTAAAGACCCGATTAAAAATTAATGTTTTGACAACTCTTGTACCGACACGATTATATGTTTGCATTAATCCACCGTTGTCAACCGTTCATTCATCCAACATAATAGGTGGAAAATCCCATTGCTTATTTGCGTTTTCCGGGATTTAGATTTTGCGCACGAGTTTTATATTTTGGATATTTCATATTTTACATTTTCGATACCTAGAAGTTTAACGCACGTTTTTTCCAACAGTTCCATGCTTTTTGGAACAGATTAAAATTTCAATCAAAATGAATGTTTTAAAAAATGTTGTGGAGGCACAAATATGCGAATTCGGTAATGGTCCGATTTTGCGTTTCGTTACTGTACCCCCCGCCTCAAGGGCCTTAAAATTTTCGGTATTTTTGGTTATTTTGTCGGGATTTTTGCAACGCCAGTCGATAGCCCGTGGAAAAATATACTCAGAGTTTGAATTTGGGCCTACAATAATGTAAAATAAAAAAAGTTATAGACAAAACGTTCCGACCGGGGGAGGGGTGAAGTAAAAACACTTAAACCGCTGCCAAAATATGTTTCAAAAAAATTTTACAATTCGATTTCCGGGGTTCCCATAATAGCTCAACAGGATAGGCGAAAATACTATTTTGCAACAAAAAAATTGCCCTCACGATATCACCAACTTGTCACATCCACACAACGCGAACGGGCAGTCGCATTTGTGGTTCTTGCGCGGCTCGTGTCGGCCGTGATTGAGGCATCGTTGGCAGAAATAAACGCGTTTCGTCGAGACGGCTGAAAAAGAAACATATTAAAAGTTTAACCAAAAAATAGCAATTTATAAAATTTATTTCATAGCCGTTAATCTTTTTGGATAAAATTCGGCACGTTAAAAAATTTTAAAAACAAAGGTTTCCTGATGATAGCGTCAACGCAATCAGTTGGGTATAAAAAAAGAAAGGCGGATATTCTGTTAAACATTTTTTTCAAAAAGAGTTTTGTGAGCTTCAATTTCCAGATGGGTTTATCGAATTTGGAAATTTCCATTTAAAAGTGGGTAGATCATAAAATGCGCTTCAATTTAGCATAGTGATATTTTTAATTTGGTAGCCAGCAAATTAAAAATTTAAAACCTTAGTTTTGGTTTTTTAAATGAAAACTAACCGGGCACTCTGTAAGCGAAGACCCAGTCCAAACCCTTTTTTCGAAACATTTTTAGCAAAGATGGTGGGAAATGAATCTGATGTTAATTTAACACTGGTCAAAAATTATTTTAATAAAAAATTAAATTACCGTTCGGCGGCTGGGCGGGCAGTGGATAGAATGATCCAGTCGAAATCGGCGTGTTTGGAGCAATATTTGAATCTGTAATTGGTAATTTTTCAAGTTTCAGTAAAGACGTTATTGGGTTCTTTCTCGTTATCGGGGGTCCTGCAGCGCCATTTTTTAGCTAAATTTAATTTCTAATAAAAATACAAGGGCATAGCGAATTTTGAACAAACTTTTCAATTTTTTTTGTAGTTTTATAGATAGTGTGTTGCGGTCAAAATATAGGGGAGCTAGACTAAAATACTATTCAAGTATTATTTCTCAAATTCCGTGATTAAGCTAACTTGATGCATATTTTTTTATTCCGCAAGGTTCCTACCGCTTATTATTTTAAATTCTTGTCCATTACCCCAATTTTAGCATGAAACTCATTTTTGGTTGGTTGTTCCAGATTAAATTTCTCAACAACTTGCTCTTTGAGTGGATTTAATTTGCGTTTCGATTTTAATTGAAAAGTAATTTACCTTTTCCTATGTCGGGTAATTCGTTCAGCTGAAGCGGCCGGGTGGGGCAAAAATTTGATGTTTCATTAACTGTAACATTTCCAATGATTTTTGATCTCATTAATAAGTATCCGAGCTCTGATTCATTCTTGTAGGCGTTTTATCCTTTTTGATCCTTTTAACTTAATTTTACAATTAAATTTTTACTCTGCCGGGCTACATTTTAATCATCATGTTTCACGAGAAATACATAAAACCAATTTATTTTGCGGATTATTGGTGCCCAGTACTGTGTGTATGAAACTTAAGTCCAAAGATTAGTTGACTCCACGACGAAAATAAAAATAAAATTATTTAACGGAGTATGCCACCAAAAACCACCCACATCTCTGCACCACCGAAAAGGCAGAATTGCCCAGCTTCTGGTGGATGGTGGTGGCGCTTTGCATTTGGGGCGTCATTCCATCTAAATGACGATTCCTTAGAATTCAGGAAAATGTTTCAAGAAAAGTAGGGAATGCAATAAGAAAGGTAATCTTAATACAGATGTTCTAGTTGAGAGAGATCAGAGGTAGAGAAAGTGGCGGAGAAAAATAGGCGGTGAGAGCGTATGAGCGCGTGAAGAGATAGTTAGAAAGAGTACGACGGAGAGCGCTTGATAGTGAAAAGACGGCGCGAGCCAGAGAGAGAGAACGAGAAAGAGATAGTGATAGTGAGATAGGACGAGAGCGAGTGAGAGAGAATCAGAAAGAGAGATCGAGCACCAAGAACCAAGGGAGCCAGAGAAATAAAGAGTCGAACGGAAGAGAGAAGAGAAGACTCGAGAGAGCACGAGCAAAAGAGAGCGTCAGAAAGAGAGAGAGAGAGAGGGAGAGAGAGGGAGAGGGAGGGGGAGAGCGAGAGAGAAGGAGAGAGGGAGAGAGGGGGAGAGACACAGCGAGAGAGCACTAGAGAGTGATCGAGCACGAGAAAGCTAGAATGAGAGAGCGCGAGTGAGCACGAGAAAGAGAGTGCAAGATAAATAGAGAGTGCGAGTGCGAGAGAGCACGAAAGAGTGATGGAGCACGAGCAAGAGAGAGAAATCAGGAGCTAGAGAGCACGATAGAGAGAGAGAGAGATGGAGAGAGAGAGGGAGAGAGAGCGAGAGATAGAGAGAGAGCACAGTAACCCTACACCAGAACAGACAAGCAAAAAAATGAAAAATCGAGAACAGTTTTGGCCCGTGGTGACTGTAGGGGTGGTTGGCGTGGGGCTGGGGTTTTTTTGTGGAGTGTTTTCTCGATTCCCGACGAAGAACTGGTAGACCGGAACCGTCGCCCCGCACACCTTCAACTCCCCCCATACCAAACACATCTCCCCAAAAACCATCCGGAAAAGGGGGGGGGGGGCGCAGCGAGACAAAGAAACAAAAACGTTGCCCAATGAGGGGACGAGGTGGCATGAATAGCCCATCGGAAAGTAGCGCCAGAAAAATGGTAACAAATGGTTCGGAAAAATGTGTTTTATCGAATGGGTCGGCCAAAATTTTATTGAATACTTCTAGTAGGTATCTAGCATCAACGCAAATTTTCGTTCGTAGAATAAAAAAGCGTTGGCAATGTCTTAATGGTAAAAACATGTATTCCAGTAAATCCAGATATTTCTCGCTTGAGATTGGTGCAAAAAATACGACTCGTAATCTCGATAAATCGTAAAAAATGGGCAAGCATGGTTTAAAAAAATGTTTTTTATGAAGGGTTCTATAAAATTTTTCTGGACGGTTTGTATTAGACATCTCCTGTGACGTAGAAAGTGCTATCCTTTCAAAAAGTTTGGCAAAACCATGTGCTACAGTAAATCCCGATTTTTTTGGCTTGATATTTATGCGAGAACCACGCCTCGAAATGTAGATAACTCGCCAGAAAATGGCAAGTATGTTTTGGAAAAATGTGTTTTATCAAATAGGTTGACCAAACAAGGTTGGAGATTTGGAGTGCCGATCCGGAATCGAAGTCGGAAAAGTAACATAAGAGTGCTATCCTTGAAAGTAGTTTTAACGATAAAGATATGTGCTACAGTAAATACTAAAAATTTTGCTTGAAATTTATACAGGATGTCCCAAAACCCCCCCCCCCCTCTAGAGGCCGTCAATCGGATCGGATCGGAATGATTTTTATACCAATCGAAAGCTCTCGGAAAGGCGAGAAAACAAGCGGCTTTCGTTTTCTAAGATTTAATCTGATTCTATCGATATTTCAGGTTTTCCTAAAAAGCCGGGAATTTTTCATCAGGAATTTCGCAATTAGCATGCAGATCTCGCATAAATCAGCAGTTTTCATGGTTTTTGGACATAAAATTAGCAAATAAAAAGGCTTAATTAAGAAATTCAACCCTCCTTGTTTTCTCGCCTTTTCGAGAGCTTTCGATAGATACTAAATCGTAAAAATCGGCATCGACTGCGGACCGCTAGGTAGGGGGGGGGGTTTGGGAGATCCTGTACATTTATGCAAGAACCACGACCCGGAATTTCGATAAATCGCAACAAATGGTTAAAAATGGTTTTGGAAAAATGTGATTTATCAATTTCGACCAATAGCAAACAGTTGTTAAAAATGGCTTCAGAAAATCGCGTTTCATAAAATCGATCGACCAAAAAATTATCCGGCTCTTCAATGAGGTTCACATGCTCGTCACTAAAAATACTCTTATTTTGCAGGTTCCATACATTTTTCGTAGTTTTTTTGACAGTTCGTACGGTTGAAACACATCTTGCGATTTTAATTTTCGATTTAAAATAGATTTGAGAAAAATCAGTCATAAACACCGCGTTTTGAGAAAAAGTAAAAGGAAGCAAAAGAATAGTTCGAAAACAAATCATAAAAATGTTTTTCATTCCATCCATACGGATAGTAAAATTTGCTTTGTTTCAATAATGCAGGGACATTTCTGCAATCCAATAAAACTAAAGCAACAACATAACGTATAAAACAAATAAAAACATTTGCTGTATCAGCTACCGTATTCCCTAAAAAGCAAAGTAACGTTTGCAAGAGCTAAAATTACGCCCAAAATTCAAAACCCCCAAAAAACCTTCGAAAACCGCCAAAAAATCAGGTCCAGCCCGGAGTAACTAACTATTTGTATCTCGCCCGCGAACCAAAGACTACCGTAGTCTCTCGCAGTAAGCGGGCGAGCGCAAAAAGGTGTGTTTCGTCGCGCGCGCTGAAACCCGCGGGCCCGAGTTTCTGCAGCGAGTTTCCGGGGCGGGCACGCCGGAGCAGTTGTTTATTTGTGGAGACCCGATAGAAGGGGAAGAAGCGTTCGAATGGAGAGGACGAGATACACCGTTAAAGGGATAGAGACACCTACAGGAACAGACAGACAGACAGCTAAAATGTGATGCTGTATGCTGTAGATGGGGCAGGTGAACTGGTTGGAGTTGGCCTCGAGACTGGTACGTTCGGATACTCGCAACACACGGAAATACGGTAGAAATCCTGGAAATATTTTCTGGACTACTGACTGTTACAAGTAGATATCTAAAATTTTAGCCGAAGGTAAGACATAGATGAAACATTAAAAATACCCAAGTTTTCTCAGTGAATCCGAATGACCCGTAACGAAATATAGTGCTTCGTACGGTTATTAGAGGTTTTATGCATTTTAAGAAATTGTCTTCACTTAATTTCTAGGCTAAATCAAGTTAACGCCTTAGCTAGCCATATTTTAAGAAATTTGCCATTACACGTTACCTACGCCCCACCAAAGCCGCGAAATACCTTAAAAGTTATTCAAATTCGGTTTTGGCGGTAAATGTATAGCTATGTATTCCCTTTAAGTACCCTTTAAGGAAAGTTCATGATTTTCTAAAATATATACCCGTAAAATTAAGCATAAGTATAATTTGGCACTCTAGTTCTAATTTCCAAATTCTTATAAAAGGTTATTTTAATAGAATGTTAAACCAACTCCAGCAACCCCCTTTTGCACGCCAGTACCTACTAGTATTCCCGCGGCAAGAATTCACGTAACCTTAAAAATTGTCGAAACATGTTTTTTTTGCTGAGCTGAATTTTCTCTGGTGTTTTCGATCGTTCCTAGGAATTAATAGAAGATTTATATTTATTAAAAATTAAGCTGCAGCCTAATGCTACCCGGTGATAACTCGCCAATGAGGGTGTATTGGCGCAACAATAAAAATTGAAGAAACCTTTCCTATTGTCGAAACACGTTTTTATCTCAAAATACCAATTTCTTTTCTAGTATTTTGGCGAACCCTTGTCTTAATTCAAAAAAAATTAAAATTGATAAAAAGCTAAGTCTGACGCTCGGCTACGCGTTTTTTTACTTAACGGACTTTCGGAACCGCATTGACCCCGTAAAAATTTACGAAACGTTACCCATTGTGGAAACATGTTTTTATTTCCGTGTCAATTTTTTTAGCAGTTCGCTCTTGTCTAGGTCACGCCCCTTTTTAGGGTGTTGTGTCAAAAGGCGCGCTGCGGAAACTGAGAGCGGAAAAAGTGGGCCGAGGATGTTTTTGGGAGTGGTTTGACTCGAGGAGTACTGTGCCGGGGGTCGAGAAATAGGTTAAAGGAAAGCGGAAGCAGTTTGTGAAGGTCTCAAGTCGCTGCAAAAAAAAAGTAAATCAATTTAGAGGATGCCAAAATTAGATTATGGCGAATAGTTATTGCACGGTTTTCAAAAATAATGTTTTACATCAAACTCAAATTGAGTCTTTTATGCGAAAGTTAATGAAGGCAGAGGCGCATGAATCAGAAAAGATCATTGGCAAGCTCTTCCAAAATCGATCCAGAAGATAGGCGAGAATCCATAAAAAATATGTTTTGTCATTAAAATGAATTGATTCTGAGGATAATATTACTACTAATGGTATAACAAAAAAAAACAATTTAAAAAAGACGGTCTGTTAATTACAGTGATCGCCTCACAGCGGCCCGGCGCCTAATAAAACGTCCGGTAGAAATGGAAACCAAGAAAGACCGTAACGCGTGCGATATACGCGTCGCGCCATTGCGAAAGCAAGCCTGCGCAGCTAAAGTCATGCTGCTATTTCGTGCCCCAGGCAAAAACCCGTACAGTACGCCTTTTCCCGGGAGCCATCGGGACCGAACCCATGGGCGGTTGTGGCCTGGAAAAGCAATTTGTTGGCATATTAAAATGAGCCTGTGAATCGTTTTCAAGCTGCCAAAAGAACCACATAGTAAAAACCATGTTTTAGCAAAACAAGGTAGAGTGGGCTGGAGACCGGCCACTTAATGCTTGCAAATTAACAGCGAGGTAACGGTTACCTTTTCTTTGCCTTTTTGCGCTGGGGTACTGACACATATATGCAAGATTGCATAAAGTTATAATAACTATATTAAAACCCCCTCTAGCTATTAAATCTGTATGGAAAAACGACCGAAAAAGAAAAGATGTTTTATGACCAAACCTTAATTGATTGCCGGCGGAGTGAATTGGTACGGCTAGTTCTCACGTAGACTCAACACAAAAAGTTAGGATGTGAATTCGGGCGTCCGCTTCATTAAAAAAACCAGCGCCCAAAACCCGCTTCGCGGGCCTTGGGCGTTGGAAACTTGGCCTTTGCATGAGAAATTTGCCTCCCGGATAGCTCGCGTCCTTCGGACCCCCTCCCCCCCGTCCGACCACACGCGCGCGTGCAACTTGCAATAATGAGGAAATTTGTATTTTTCAACATTATGCAAATTAGCCCTCAGCGACCTCAAAAATGAGTAAAACCGGCTTTAACTTTGTAAACTTGTATTTTATCCGAATTCTGAACACGCGATCGGAAACAGAAGGGTCGATTTCCCCAAGTGACGGAGAATTGGGACGTTTTGGACACGGGAAGGCCCTCAAATCGGGTCTCGAAACTGACATCCACACACACACAAAGATACACGCCAAAATTATATAAGGTAGGATGCTTCATACCCCCGCAATAAGGAAAAACTGGGCATAAAAAAAGTTTGACTGACATGTGAAAAGTGGCTGTTTCAGAGTTTGAAGGTAATGCGCTGCCGAGAAAGACCAATACTGTATCCAGCTAGCAGTTGCTTTCCAAATCGATTTATAAAAGCGCTTCGATCGTAAAATTGACAGTTATTTTAATCAGGATCCTCCAAAACTCGCAAAGTAAACCCAATAGAGCATCAGCGGGCTACGCCCGCTAACCCCGATTTTTTGCTAAATTTTCTTTGGAAGGAAGTATACAAGGCCTATTTTTTGGAAATTCCTGCTTTGAAAAAGTATATTTCATCAATCCCATAGATACTTAAAAGACAGAAAAAATTAGTGTAATGAATCGGTGTGCCAAAGACAGCTTCTGTTTTTAGGAGAAAGCTTAACGGAAATTCTAAGATTTCCAGGTAGTAAAGATATGTTTCATTTTATAAGAAAGTTCAAGGTTGCAAGCTTTATTTAATATGCGTATTCGGCGGTGTGCCACGAAATCATTGAGTTTTTGGCGAAATACAATTAATAATTATGATTAACGATTAAATTTTGCACTGGTGGCATGCATAAATGCTTAGAAAATAGGTTTCATGCATCGTGAAATTTTCAGAATTATTGTGTTATTCGAAAAAGGAAAGAATTTAGCCACAACCGTCATTTATTCTTACTTCCCAACCTTAGCAAATTACGGTATCTTATCGTGAGGTCATCGTGAGGGGTCCTAAAGAAATAAACAAAAATATAGTACTAAATTTTGTCGATAACTGGTATAACTCACCAGGCCCAAACAACGAATGGAAAACTACAAATGTGTACTATTTACGCTGGTGTAAACTGGACAGTAACGTTGTCGAACACAGTTTTGTACAGGGTCGTTATTTTAATTCAGTCCCAATTGTTTTTTGTCAAAATTTCAATCTGACGAGGTATATATCAGGTTGGAAAGAAAGTAATGGCACAAAATTTTTAAACCGCTATAAAAACCCGCAGGAAGGTCCGATTCGAAAGTTTGTTATATGGTTTGGTAGATCTTCGGATGCTCTATCACGAGACGACCCTCAAAGCACCCAAAAACTGACGTACGCGAACATACAGGCCTCAGAAGTTTCGCAGAAAATTAGGTGAAAGCTTCAAAGCGAGATATCTATGCATACAGGCATTTGCATACGATACTTTTAACACCAATCGATAGCCCTCGAGGAGTAGATATCGATAAATGTTGAGATCATGAAAATCGGACACTGGATGGCCGAGATATGTGCCTTCCAAAATCAATGCATTTTCTGGATTTTGGTTCGGAAGCTGAAGCAAACGCAGTAGTTTTTGGCTCGCGCAGGCCAAAATGTATGGGATTTCGAGAAAAGTTCTAAGAAGTGGACCAAATTTCTAGGGGGCATATCTCGGCCATCCAGTGTCCGATTTTGATGATCTCAACATTTATCGATATCTACTCCTCAAGGGCTATCGATTGGTGTTAAAAGTATCGTATGCAAATGCATGTATGCAAAGATATCTTGCTTGGAAGCTTTCACCGAATTTTCTGCGAAACTTCGGGAGGCCTTTATTTTCGCGTACATTAGTTTTTGGATGTTTTGAGGGCCGTCTCGTGATAGAGAATCCGAAGATTTACCAAACCATATATCATACTTTCTGTTGTGTCCTTGAAGTGGGTGAAGTGCTTGATGGAATGTAGTTGAAGTATCGAATAAACAAAAGATGTTTATTCGACAAGCAGCAGACGAGGATAAAATTCGGAGTGATAAAAATGGGCGATTTCCCGGGGAGAGCGGGGGCCTTACGACACGAAATGGGGGGCGCCGTGGCGGGACCACAGGCTACGATCACAAGGGCACGCGATAGGGGGGAGGCGACTAGAGTCTAGCCTTTCGCTCCACAACACCTCCCTCCTTTTAGGGAAGATTGAAAGTCGGCACATGACCAGACTGGAGGTGTGTGAGGAATGAAAAACCGAATGTGGGTACAGCATAAAAGTATCGTGAAAAGATTACACAGAATTTACATAGCAACGCGAAAAGAAAAATGCTTCTTTCATTCGTTTAGCTTAATTCTTGCGTAGGCTGAACACGGGCACCATCACATCGGAGCACGCATCTTGCGCTGGGGCTCGGGCAACTTGTCGGCATTTGGCAACGGCAGTGGCGGCGATCCCTCCTTCTCTTCCTCGAAAGATCCTTGACACATTGACGACTTGTCGGGCTTGCGGAGCTGATTGATGTAGCGCGTCCGTAGCAGTCCATTTTCCAACTTGACAGTGTAGAGGAATTTGGAGTCCTTGTGTAGAATTCTTGCGGGCGTCCAGGTAGATTTATCCCTGCGCCATTCCTTAGCGTAAACGTGTTCACCTGGTGAGAAACAACGTTGTCTTGCTGGGCGGCGTCGGTGGGCAGTCCTCACGACCAGTGCGGCGGGGCTTGGGGCACGCAGCGAGCGCATTGGTGGCTTCATTTGTAGCTTGCGTCCCATGAATTCAAATGGCGGATTTTCATTCGACGGTTCGGGCTTGAGCAGTGCACGGAATGCATCCATTGCATCCGTATTCTTCAGCCAGTCGAGGCCGAGAAGGGTGTGGCCATCGATGACGTGTCCAACACCGATCATCTCCTTCTTGTCGATGACGTACTTGCTCTCGAATGTCCCATGAACCTTGATGTCCCGTCCATTTGCGGCCTTCATCTTGAGTGACGTTGGCTTGAGCGCGGGCTTGCCGATCTTG
Organism: Mesorhabditis spiculigera; assembly: GCA_958295435.1. Taxonomy (NCBI): domain Eukaryota; kingdom Metazoa; phylum Nematoda; class Chromadorea; order Rhabditida; family Rhabditidae; genus Mesorhabditis; species Mesorhabditis spiculigera. The sequence continues at coordinate 54,849 of CATQJA010001122.1, read as the reverse complement.
ACCCAGTCCTTCTTGTCGAGGAGAGTTACGTCGGCGCCCGTGTCAACACGCATCTTCAGCGGGTGCCCGTCGATCGCCACATCATGGTATAAACGATCGATGTCGTGGTCCGAAAAATTTGAACCTACAAAAACGACATTTTCTTCCGCGGGCGGCTGAACTTGGACTGGGCATTCATTATCCCAGTGTGCACCTTCACAATGTCGACATGGCCTTGTACGCTTCTTGCGGCGGCTCATCGTAGATTGCGCGGTAGTCGGGCTTTTTGGAATTTGGGGCGGCCTTGTTGAAACGGCATGCACCTCCATTGGCAACTTGGTGTCCAGGTTGGCGTCCTTCTTTCTTGATACGAAGTGGCGAATGTGCGCGAAAACTTCGTCCAGCGTAGAGTCCGGCTTTTCCTCCATTTTGCGAAGGATCTGGCTTCGTGTCACTTCATGTTCAGCACCGGGCAGCGAGAGCAGTAGAGAAAGGGCCTTCTGTTCGTGCTCCTTGATCTCGCGCATCTTCGCCTTCTCGTATGCGAACTTCAGTTGGTCCACGTGCTTGGCCAGCTCTTCCACGTCACCGCCCTGGAATTTCAATTTAGAAAATTCATAGCGAAGGGCAAAAAGTGACTTGGATGGCACGAAGATCCTCAGCAAAGTGTCCACGATCTCGGCGTATTTCAGCTCGTGCGCGGCCTTCGGCAGGATAAACTTCGTGAATCGCTCGTAGGCGGTGTCCTCCAATTTCTCGATCAGCATCCGGCTTCGGTCCTCTTCGGAAAACTCGGCACCGTCCTTCACGAAAACTTCGCCATACCGGGCATACCATAGCTCGAACGTTGAGCGGTCCTCGTCAAAGCAAAATTTCGGCACTCGGGCCAGAATGGAGTCCCTCAGCGTTTGAAGACGAACCTTGTTTGCGGCTTCTCCATCGGCGGGCTCTTGCTTGACTTGACTCATCCACGCGGCCATTTGTTCGGTGATCAGCTTCATTTGCAGTTCGTGGGCCTGTTTGTCTTGCTCACGCTGCTCCCGGTGACGCTCCTCATCTTGCGCACGCTGCTCACGATGACGTTCTTCCATTGCGGTCAGAACGTTTTGCAGAACTTGTTCCATTTGGGCTTCTTCTTCCTTCAGTTTCGTAGACTTCGACCTTGTGACGGGGGCCAGCTTCTTGTTGGTGTCCCTTCTTGCGTAAGTGTCGAATCACCTGCTCGCCAATTGTTGTGTCCTTGAAGTGGGTGAAGTGCTTGATGGAATGTAGTTGAAGTATCGAATAAACAAAAGATGTTTATTCGACAAGCAGCAGACGAGGATAAAATTCGGAGTGATAAAAATGGGTGATTTCCCGGGGAGAGCGGGGGCCTTACGACACGAAATGGGGGGCGCCGTGGCGGGACCACAGGCTACGATCACAAGGGCACGCGATAGGGGGAGGCGACTAGAGTCTAGCCTTTCGCTCCACAACACTTTCAAATCGGACCTCCCTGCGGGTTTTTACAGCGGTTTAAAGATTTTGTGCCATTACTTTCTTTCCAACCTGATAGTTTTTATTTGCGTTTGAAAGTGGTGTAACAATACGGAATATTACATTTCTCTAAAACCAAATTTCGACAAAATGGAATTTCGACAAACGGTTTTCGGAGATCGACCAAACATTCCCAACAACGATACAACTACCGGGTAATGCTTAACGCCAAGCTGTGTACTGCAAATTTGGATGCCTAAATGCATCGCCAAAAATGCTAAAATGTTATGTTGCAAAAGTCTATGTTCATATTGCGGTTTTCGAGCTGCTAATACATTGTTGTGGTGTTTGGTGTTGTAGCTTAAGCCATTACGACAACTAGTAAAAAAATAAACAAAAATAAAAATTGCTAAAATAACCAAAAGGTAGAAATAAGTAAAAAGGAAGTGATGCGATCGACTATAAGGGTGGCAGCAAATAGATTTTTCATTTTTTCCAAATCGTCGAAACTTCAACTTCGCGAAATTGAAATGTTTTTCCCGATTTTTGATGAATTTTCGACAAAATGATATTTCAACCATTTGAATTTGGAGAAACTGATAGCACACCGTATAAAATAACGCTTCATCAAAAAATTTGTTGTGCCACAAAAACAAGGTTTCACAAAATCCTTTCTTACGGAGTTAGTTTCAGGGGCTAATAATCCGGATCTTTTCATTGGAATTAGGCATTCGCAAAATTCAAGCATCGTGCAAAATTTTATGGTTCAATTGACTTGCAGAAATTGATGGATTAATAGTTGACGTTGCACCGCTAAAATCCAAAACATAATAATTATAGTAGATCTGTTTGACCTGGTTGTATTTCGTTTTTAATAACTCAATTTATTTTTTGAGGAGCTGCCAGACAAAATAAGAAAACGATTACTACGTTTAAGTTTTAAAATTTTCAAAGCAGCATTAAAATTTTATAAACTTGATAAAACTGCTGGGAAGACTACAAAACTGTACTCGTGACGCACCCGCGGGTGTAGGGGTTGGGGTCGACGGTATCGCTTCGGAAAAGCGGACTGTTGTTTAGCAGGGAGGGAAGCTGCGCCCAAAAACAGGGTTCAGCTGTTTTTTTAGAGCCCCCGCATCCCATTGCGACCGTTTTTTTACTGGTAGATAGGAAGTGAAGCAGACAGTCGTAAAGATACGGTAATGTAGATTATAGCGAAAATGCTCAAAAATGAGGTTCTTTCGCATTATCGGGGGGGGGCCGAAATTTTTTGGAAAACGATAAAAATATCGGGTAGCTCAATAGGAAGTATTTTGATCACGTTTTTAGTCAAAATAACTATATTTCCACTATCAAAATTAATTAGAAACAAGTAAATAGTTTTGAAAAGTCCAAATTTTTGTCAAAAACGTTCATTTCAAAATCGATATTTTTACCAAAATTTGTAACGTGTTTCACGTTTAGGAATCGTAAAAATGTGTTTAGAGATAAAAATGTGTAATAACCCGATGGTCTTTTTACGAAATCCCGACAAAAGTGGAAAAGCCGAAAAAGGGTCAATGCAGTCCCTTACATCGCGTCCAGGCCATTATCTTGTTTGTTTTTAACGATTATTTTGAAATAATGTCAATGGCAAAATGTCGAGAAAATATCGAAAAACCCCGTCGGTAACTTTGGTAAAAAATAATTATTAATATATTATTTTTTTAAACAGCACTCTCCAAGACGAATTGCGATCAGCAATGTTGGCAGAAAATAGCTGTCACGCAAAACATGTTTTTACAGCATTTTTTCAAGCATTTTAAAGATTTTTGTTGATAGAAGCGTAGTTTAGGAAAAAAACGAAACCGATTCCAATTTTTGCTAAATATCTCGATTAAAAAGTTTGATCTTAAAATCGGCTCGATTTTAAGATTAGCTTAAGGCCAAGTGACGTCATCTGACCAGATGCTCCATTTTTTATTATATTTTTTCGATTTGTGAATAGCTTATCCGGTAGAAAATTAGGCTTAGGCTTGGGCTTTGGCTTAGCCTTAGGCTTAGGCCTAGGCAAAATTCCATGAAATAATTCTATAGAACAATACTTTGCGGAATGCGTCGAATTATTATATTCGTCGAAATTCGCCAAATTAATGCAGCCCCCATTCATTGAAAGTGGCAAACTTAAGAAACACATTTCTAAGATATTAATGGCAATCTAAAATTTCTCAAAATATTAATGGCAATCTGAATCGTCAAGATAAAGCTGTTTTGTGAAACGCCGACATGTTAGAAGATTTTCATGCCAAAAGCGGAAGCTAAACCGTCGGCCCCAACAAAAGTCGTAAAGCCACCATAAAGACTGTCGAGTTGCATCCGCGCCCCCACCTATCCCAATCAGCGCGACCAAAAAAAGTTATGTTGCCGTTTTTAGCTATACACGGCTTTGGGATATGGTCAGCTGCCATAAAAAACCAAAAAAAAAATTTGGTTTCGACATTTTTTAAATATGTTGTTTCAGCCTTACAGGGCCCATATTGCGCAAGGATTCTACTAATCACGAACTCTTTCGGCAGTCTTCAAAATTTCATATTTTTAGGAGATAATTTTAGTAATTTTCAGAACAGCTTCCAAATATCATACCATATCATTTAAAAAAGCTGTAAATCGCTAATTTTTGAATTTACAACGTTGCTTTTTTGCATTTTCATACATTTATCACCATAAAGCCAGCATTTTTAAATACTTTTACGCTTTTTTATGAAGTTTTTAGACTTCACTAAAAACCGCCTAAAATTACATAAATGGAAATAACAGAAAATAAAATGATAATAAATTATATATATGTAGTTATTAACAGCAATAAAATATGTAAATTATATAAATGACTACTGCAAAAAAGGCGGTTCCCTCCGTTAACAGACCAGTACCAGACCGGCTTATTACGATTAAAGCGGAAAGTGAAAATGTGGGTTTCACAGAACGGGCCATATGGTGGGAGCACCGGGATTTCAATTTTCGCTTTTCTCAGTTGGGTTTGAGGACACTTTTTAAGGAATCGAAAAGGCGGCAAAGAGCAATACGGCTAGAAAGAAATGTTTCAACTTTAGTAGTAGTTTAGCAAATGTAAAGTTATCATATTCCGAGGACAACAAGTGGAATACGAGCAAGCTATAGTACCCTCAAACGATTTTTTGTGCCATTTTTATATCTAAAAACCATGTAAAATTCTGTAAAAATGTTTATATTTAGTTATGTAACCACGGAGTCGATTGTTCCCCCTGCCAACCGCGTATTGTTTTATTACTTTCAGGGGTTGACAACGGGCCGGGCCGGGCCGAGGGTTTTAGGCGATTTTTGCGAATTTTCGGCCAAAAATCGTAATTTTTTTCAAATTTTTTTTCGGAATTTTTTCGAAACTCTTCCAACTTTTTTAGATTTTTGGCTAATAACCCTAGTTTTGAATTTTTTTAGCCGGAGTTACAGGCAAGGTTTACAAAGCTGATTTTTGAATTTTTTCCTTTCCCGGCGGAGCGCGGGAAACCCAAAAATTCAAAAATCCATGTGCTAATTCTGGTTTTCTTTGGCACGATGTGCCCACTGGGCAACGAAGCACCAAATCGACAACAACCTATCGCCCGCACACTTCATCAGCACACTACTGTCTCCGTCGCTGAAAAAGTTTCAGTTTGATGAAAGTAATCAACTCCACTCACAGGTATCATCGATATTTTGGATTTCATCTTGAAACTACCTTTTTCAGGCACAGTCATTGCTGAAGGATGAGGGTTTCTCGATTGAGAGCCACTTAGCCAAGAAGTACGATGCGGCCGTCAACCCGAATCCGCCTAATCACATTCCCGTACAGATTTTCGACTTTCTCCGCAGCGATAATTCTCCACCGAAACCCAACCTAGCTGCTGAATTGTCAGAATATCTGCTCTCTATTGATATGGTCCCCCAAAACAATCCAGCCAAATATTGGCACTCACGTCGAGAAAGCTCTCCGATTTTGTACGAAATAGCTCAACGCACCTTCTGTATTTACCCCACCGAAGCGATTTGTGAAAAAGCCTTTTCTGTCTTGAAATTTACCATCGGCCCCCATAGGCAGTCTCACACTGATGATAATGTAGAAACCCTTATGCTGGCTCGACTCTGTTACCTTCTTTTGGATCCGAAGTAGATTCGTTGTTGTTCTTTTTTTGTTACTAGTTGTCCCCTGTTTCTGTTAATAAACGTTGCTTTCATATCCACGTTTTACTATTTAATCACTTTTTAAGATTAAAATAATTACTATGAAATTTTTAATCTTATTATCATTATGACGTTATTATTTATGTTATTTATATTAATTAATATATTTTTAAGTTTTGATATTATATTTTCAATATTTGTTGTGTCCTTGAAGTGGGTGAAGTGCTTGATGGAATGTACGCTAAGGAATTTATTATTTACGCCATTAAATATTAATTATTTAATCCTATCCTATAAGCGAGAAAAGTATGTTTGTTTTCTGTACAGCCGATTTCTCGGCCGTCAGGCCGAATTTCCGGCTGATTTTTGGCATGGAGGTGAAGAAAGACATTTGTCAGTGACGCATTTTTTTGTTTTTCGAAATTCCTTCATTTAACGGTTTTACAAGCAAAATAGTGAAAAATCCTTAACAACTTGGCCGAAAAAAAGGTTTGTTCAGAGGATATCTCCCGAGCCAAATGGAATTAGGCGCTAATTTTTGGAGGGCAGATTGGAAATTACATTCTCCTGTGATATAATTCTGCGTTTTGGCAGATTTTGTAATCTAAGATTTTTATGAGCATTTTTCCAAAAAGTCCTTAACAAAATGGGCCAAAGGCCGTGGTGTCCGGGGCATAACTCGAAGCCCTGATGGAATTTCGGGCTGGAATTTCGAAAACTGATGTATTCGATGGTGGGGATCATGCGCAAGTAGTTGGTTTTTGAAAATATAGTAATTTAGTTGCATACAATGCAAATTTGTAAAATTGGTTTTTGCCAGCTGCTCGGGGTCAAACGTGAGTAATTGGGATGGTGAAAAGATAGAGCAGAATGTGATAAATCTCTCCCTTTTTAAATTTTTAAATTTGGTTGAATTACCGGGGCGCCGGGAAGCGCGCCCTTTCGGGGCGCCGGGGGAGGCCCCCCCTGTGTGCCACCTAGCCCGTCCCCACTCGCCCCTCACCTAACCCACTCCCAGGTGATAACCCCCCAGGTTTTCGAGCGCTGCCGGGTGGCTGGCCGAAAGGTTAACACTGAACAGCCACCTTCCTAGAGCGCCCCAGCAATGGGTGACGAATTTCTGGCCGATACGCTCAAGGGGGAGTCGTCCTCCGATGGCCATACAAATTTAAACGCTCGCTCCCTTGGGACGCCAAGGGGTTCAGCTAGCCTGTTGCTGGACAAGCCAGACCCGGAAGGGATGGTTCGGCCTGACGGTCGTAATGTCGGTCCTGTTGGCACCAGTACCGATCTGCCGGACCCGGTAAGGGTGTCGGAAACAGCTGAGCCTCAGCAGGGTACGAAGAAGAGAGGGCCTGCCGATTGGACCCGAAGAGGTAGCAATACCGAGGTTCAATTGGCCGGGCGAGTAGCGGCACCCTCCAGCTGTTTTCCGGGACAACACCCCGCGGCCCATCCTCAAACACCGCGGCATCCCATGCAGATCGTGAAAATGCCTTCGGTGCCGAATACCAGCAGTAACTCGACCGGTACGCTCCATACGGGAAAGAAGCTGTCTGACTCGGGATTTTTCGTTCCGCACCCGTGGCAAACGCTGGGCCCTGATTCTTCGAAGCTTTGGGTGCCTCGACAGCAGATGGAACCCGCGCCTGTTCCAAAACCTGAGCCTGTGCTAATACAGAGAAGGAAGGAAAAGATTAGTCGCGCGGAACGTGTAGAACTGAGGTTGGAATACGACCAAAGTTTACAGCGGACCCCGGCCGATCCTGTACTTGCTCAAGGTCCTGTCGATGTGCCTGAGGTTTCGTTGAGCCAGACTCCGAGTTCACGCGAGCGACGGAAGCGAAAGTCTGACGCGGAAGCCGAAAGGGAACCGCGAGTCGGAGGAACCCCTGAGGAGCATGAATCCCAACTCGCGACAAGGCGTGCGAAACGCTTGCATAGCTCCCAGGGAACTCCAGATCAATCGCACCTCCCATCGCAGTCCGTCGAAGGCCTAGCCAACGTCACGCCTCTGTCTCGCCTCAATTCCCAGAGAAAGGCTAATGCGGTGCGCATGAGAGAATTACGTGGCAAGGAAACTCCTGAGGAGCGCGAAAATCGCCTCGCAAAAGTTCGTGAAGCCAAAAGGCTCAGCGACCCTCAATGGAGTGACTGCGACACGCAAGTCTCAGCGTCGACTCCGAACCGCCATGCCACAATTTCTGAGGAAGCAAGGGAACGGTCAAAGCGAGACTCAACCACTGCCCGGGTGAGGATGCTGCGTGCAAATGAAAGCCCAGCTGAGCAAGCCGCACGGCAAGCCAAAGACCTCTACGCTAAAAGGTTGCGGGAGTCTCGGTTGAGCACAAGTGAACGTGAGAATCAGAATCTCGCTCGGGCTGCGCGTGTAGCAGCAAGGCGCTCCAGAGAATCGCCTTCGCGGCGCTCGGAGCGTCTCAGTCGAGTTGCTGTCTCAATGGGAAGTTCACGAAACCGAGAATCCTCATCCCAAAGAGTATTGCGTCTGGAGGGGAATGCTATTCGGACCGCGGCTCACCGGCAGCAACGACGCCAGACGGCTGCTGCGCGTGCAGGTGCTGCTCGGAATCCGGATGCGTTTCCCCCCATCCACTATCTTGGCAAACCGGACATACCTTGCAGTTGCTGTGGCGCATTGCATTACGCAGTCGAAACAAAATCCCCGAGCGGCAGTTTCCATTCGTGTTGCGGCCATGGCAAAATTGCTATTTCGTTGTTCGACAATTTCCCCCAGGAATTGGAAGATCTTTACAAAGGGGACACCCGTGAGTCGAAAGATTTTCGGGCGAACATTCGAAATTACAATAGCGGTCTAGCTATGGCTTCAATGACGGCCCAAATGGATGCTCCGCCCGGAAGAGGTCCACGGCCTTATCGGATCCATGGAGCAGTGTACCATTTGGTCGGCCCTATGAGACCACAGCCTGGAGAGCAAGCCCAGTATGCCCAAATATACATAATGGACACCGAGCAAGCGGCCAACGAGCTAGCCGGTCGTGCCATCAATCGGCACTGCGATCAAGGCCTCTTTGCCAACCTCCATCTCCTCTTGCAAAACGTCAATATCTATGTACAATCATTGATGATGATGGCAGAGGTGTCAAAAGAGGAATCTGATCAAGCAGCTGCCGATGGGCGGGAAGCTCTCTCAGCGCAGTTGATCTTTCGAACAGATAAAAGGGACGACCAAAGACGGTTCAATGCACCTACATCCAATGAGATTGCCGTTGTTTACGTTGGTGACGATGAGTCGATACCCGGCGAGCGCGTGTTCTATATCCACGAGCGAGACGGCGGCCTCAGGCAGATCCACTACTTGCAGAAAGAGTGCGAACCACTCTGTTATCCTCTCTTCTTCCCTCGCGGTGGAGAGGGGTGGCACCCTAACATTCCGAAGCAAGTGGGAAATGCTGGCCGTCGTGGTAACTCTGACGATGACGAACCGGCTATTGCCGATGACGGTCCGCCGAACCGGGTATCTCAACGGGAATATTTCGCCTATAACATGTTCGTCAGGCAAGGCTTCAATCCTATCCACCACGGCGGCAAACTTTGCCAACAATATTACGTGGATGCCTTCGCCAAGACTGAACAGAATAGGCTTAATTATTATCTGACTCACCAGCGTGAACTTCGGCTGGATACGGTCCGTGGCCTCACCGATCACATGAATTCCCATGGTCAAGGTCCTGCAGGCAGAAAGATTATTTTGGGCGCCGGTCATCAAGGCAGTGGTCGAAATTCAGTCGGACACTATCAGGATTCAGTGGCCATTATGACCAAGTACGGAAAGCCAGATCTCTTTTTGACCATCACTTGCAATCCGAACTGGCGAGAAATTCAGGAAGGTCTTTATCCAGGCCAGAATGCAATTGATCGTCCAGATTTGGTTGCAAGAGTGTTCGAATTGAAAATGAGAGCACTCGATGAGGAACTTTTCAAAAAGCACATTCTCGGAGAAATGGCTGCCTACGTTTCGGTGATTGAATTCCAGAAACGAGGGCTTCCGCACCGTCATATGGTCCTATTTTTGAAGGAAGATTCAAAGCTCAGAACATCTGACGAGGTTGATAGTATCATCTCTGCTGAGCTCCCTGATTCCGACACAAATCCTGAATTGTTTCAATTGGTTTCGACCAATATGATCCATCGACCTTGCGGTGCCCATAATCCTTCGTCGCCCTGCATGCAAGATAATACCTGTTCCAAAGGATTTCCAAAAGAATCCAGAGACACTACTCTGATTTCAGACGGTTATCCCAAGTACAGACGCCGTGACCAGGGAAGGACTGTTCGGTATACGGTGAACCGGGTGGATGTCGTACTTGACAACCGTCACGTCGTGCCGTACAACCCTTGCCTCCTGCTTCGGTTTGGTGCTCACATCAATCTCGAATGCTGCTTCTCCTTCGACTCGGTCAAATACCTGTTCAAATACGTCTATAAAGGTACGGACAGAGCTCGCTTCCAACTTCGGGATGTAAACAATGATGAACTTGGACCGGTCAATGAGATCGAACGGTACATACAAGGTCGTTATTTGTGCGCTCCCGAAGCTTGCCATCGTCTTTTCGCATTTCCCATGCAAAAGAAGAGCGACAAAGTCATCCGACTCCAAGTACACCTTGACGGATTTGAAAATGTGGTGTTTGACCCAGAAGATGCACAGGCGGCACTGAATAGAGCTCGCACTCATAAGACCACGCTGAGCGCATTCTTTGCCATCAACACGCACATGCAGCATTTGGAGGATACCGGAGCAAGGGCGGTTATGGTTAACGGTCAAAAGTGTCTGCAGATCGGGAGAAGGAGGGACGCAGAGAAGGTCTTAGATTCCAGAGAATTTTTCTATGGCCAAATGCCGGAAAAATATCGTATCGTTCAAGGCAAATGGGTGCAACGAAAGAATGCGTCGCGGGTGATTGGCCGGATGTACCATGTCTCTCCACGAGACACGGAACGTTTTGCCATGAGACTGCTTCTGCTCTATACGAAAGGCCCCAGGAGCTTCGAGCAACTGCGCACCATCAACGGCACTCAATACAACACCTATTTTGAGGCGGCCAAAGCAGCAGGATACATGAACGATGACTCTGTGAACCTAGCTACGATGCAGGAAGCCGCCGATGTGCGGATGCCTGGAGAACTTCGCAGCTTCTTCTCTTCCCTGATCTGCTTCGCTGACGTGCAGGACCCTGTGGCGTTCTGGGAACGCTTCAAGAACGACCTCATGCAGGACTTCCTTGCTCGCGGACTTTCCATCCAAGTCTCTGAGTCAAAGGCCTACTGGGAAATTGTCGAAGATCTGACAGTTCTCGGGGTCAGAGACAGCCCGTTGTTCCAACTCAATTTGCCAAAGTACGACATTGACATCGTCGTTGTTGATCCCGCTGAGCATGCTCGACTCGGGAACGACAAATACTTGCAATTGAATTCAGAACAACTCAGAGCGACGGATGAAGTCTTGGCCGAGGTCGCAGACCCAAGTGGGCAGTGTTTCTTCATTGACGGTCCGGGGGGAAGCGGCAAAACCTTTGTCTACCAAACCATCTACCATGTTCTATCCGGTATGGGCAAGAAGATTCTCTCGGTAGCGTGGACAGGCATTGCCGCCAACCTTTTGGAAGAAGGACGAACAGTCAGCACTGCCTTCCGTCTGTTGATCAAGACCAACAACAAGGAATCCAGCATGAAAAGGCAGAGCATTGAAGCACGAGCACTCGCTGAGATCGACCTGATCATCTGGGACGAAGCACCAATGGCACCCAAAGAAGCACTCGAAGCAGCTGATGCTCTTCTTAAAGACATTATGCAAAACGATGTGCCATTTGGTGGAAAGATCATGGTACTTGGAGGAGATTTCCGACAGGTACTTCCCGTGGTCGATGGCGGTGGTCGTGCTGAAATGGTGTCAGCCTGCTTGAAGTCATCCCGACTCTGGCCTCTCTTTCGAAAGTTTGAGCTCACGACCAACATGAGAGTTCGGGATGCAGGCAACGATTGGAAGGACTATCTTCTCGCTCTGGGTAATGATCTACTCGACAAAGACGAAGAGGGTTACCTCGAGGCACCCGAAGATCTTAGATGCGAGCAAGATTTGGCCGAAGCAGTCTTCCGACCAGCGTTCGATGAAGGAGTTGAACTTTCTGAAGTAGCTATCCTTACACCCAAGAACGAACAAGCTCTCGAGCTCAATAATCGGATCTTGGATATGCTACCCGGAGAAGTCAAAACCTTCAGAAGTGCTGACTCGGCCGAGACTACTGATCCAACCGATGCTGCCAACTTCAACGCAGAGCTTCTGAACAAGATGACACCATCTGGAATGCCTCCCCACCTGCTCCATCTAAAGGTGGGTTGCATCGTGATGCTTCTGCGAAACCTCAGCGTCAAAAAGGGTCTCTGCAACGGTACAAGGCTGATTGTCGAGCAAATCGGAGCCAGAATTCTCCTCTGCTCAATTGCCACGGGTAGCAGGAAAGGCAAGAAAGTGTTAATCCCCCCGAATTGATTGCCTTTATGACAAAGCCACACTACCATTCGTGCTGAAGCGACGCCAATTTCCGGTTCGGCTGAGCTTCGCAATGACCATCAACAAAAGTCAAGGGCAATCATTCGAAAAGGTCGGCATTGCACTTCTTCACGAGGACATCTTTGCACACGGCCAGCTTTATGTCGCTCTCTCAAGAGCGCGGAGCCGCAAAGGTGTCTCGATAATGGCCAAGGACAACAAGATGAAGAACGTCGTTTACGAAGAAGTCCTCGAATAAATTTCTGAATCTTTTGTCATTGTTGATTTTTTGTTATTATGATTGTTATTGTTGTTCCTTTCGTTTGTTATTATTGTCGTTGTTTGTTGCTTTTTATATTATATTTCGCCGGATAAATATTTTAATAACCTAAATATGTGTCCGACTTCCTCAACATTGGTTCTTTGCCATAATTATCTCTAAACTTTTTGAGTTGTATCTTTGAATCTATTTTTCAGCTTTATGTGTCCGGCCTACGGCCGGCACATAAAATTCCGGTAGACTTTTCGAGAGGTCAGAGTCATGTGGACCTAGAAGTCGCCAGTGGAAAACTGCCGCGAAGCGGCTTTTTTTCACTGGTTTTTTTAACATCCCTAAACGTAAAACCCTTACAAGTTTCATCAACAAGTACAAAAATATGGATTTTTCGATAAAAAAATGCCGATTTTTCACTAAATTTCAACATGTGCAAAAATTTTATACGATTTTTCCTCTTGAAAGCAATTTAAATTTTATTAAAAACACGGCTTCAACGTAAATCCTTATCAAAAAATGCAAAAATACCTATTTTTCGATCAAAATGCAGATTCCAGCCAAAATTTCCAAAATTTTAAAAATTCTTAGATGATTTTTTGACCTGAAATCTATCTGAATTTTATTAAAATCGTTATGCAGCGCTTACTATTCCGTTACTAGGTATTTCCAGCATTTCTAGGTATTTCTACCCCCCTATAATGGAAAAGAACCAAATTTTTAAGATGGTCATTCCGCGCATGTACGTAATTACCTAAACTCAATGGTGTGATGGCACCTAATCACCTGGGTATCAGCATTTCAGGCAGTATTGCCCGTCGGTTTGGTTCTTGAAACAAGTTAGCACCGGCTGGCACCGGGATAGATAAGGTGCCGACTGAGTGGCGAAAAAAATGTACGTTTCAAGGTAGCTAGGTGAATCGGGGGACGGAATGGGTAATAATTCGTGCGATCTACCAGGCGTCTCTAAATTATCCGGAAATTAATTGCAAAGCGGCAAACGAAATTACGCGAGGTTAGAAAATCTCTGGTAACGCAACAAAATAACGTTCTATGTATAATAAAAAACTAAATACAAAGCTTTTTTTGCATATCGCCCAGCCGGAGTTACCGAAATTGCTTTCGCGATAACTATTTTACTTTACATGATTTTAAGCCGCAATTAAAACTCTTATTTTTTTGGATGTTCTGTAAATCGGCGTTCTGAAAATCGGCATTTTGTAAAATCGGCATTCTGTAAAATCGGCATTATCAGCTTATCCCGTTTCAAAGATGCATTAATATTTTATTCCCACTTTTGATACTCGTAAGGGTTAGGTGACCCCATTTCGTTCGCTAGCTAGGTGCTTTTTGGGGGGATGGGGGCGTTCGTTCTCTCTCTCGCTCTCTCTCTCTCTCTCTCTCTCTCGCCTTTTTTACTGCGTCAACAAAAACAGCGCGTTCTTTTTTCAGGTGTGCTGGTGTGGGGGTTGTTTTGCGAAGTGTTGTGTGTGAGGAGGGGAAGAGAAGGGTTTGCAACCGGAGCCGCAACCCGGCGCTGAAAAAATATACGGTTTATTGTTGACGTTCCCTTCCCCCCATGGTCGGGTTAGCTGACGGAAAAGAGTGGTGAAAGAGCAAGAAAAAGGAAACTATGCGGATGACTGGTCCGGGCGGATTTTAGCGGAATTTCGGCGATTTCCAGGGGCCGAGAAAAAATTCGAGAAAAAAGGGAAAAAGGCTTTTGACTATGGCGATTCCAACTGTCTAGCCCGAATTTCCATAACCGTCCTGTGGACAGACGTTACTTTCCGAATTTCGAAATTTACAATGTCGAAATTTCTGATGTCGACATTGATAATTTCCAAATTCACAGAATATCGAGTTCTCAGAATCTCGAATTTTCGAAATCTCGAATTTTCAGAATCTCGAAAATTAAATTTCGAATTTTCTGAAGCTCGAATTTTTAGCACCGATTTGCCGCATACCCAATGGTCAGCACCTCCAAGTTTCACAATCTCAAATTTTTGAAACACTCGAATTTTCAGAATCTCGAAATTTCCATAGTATGAAGAAGCATTAAGCGCTGCAGAAATTGTACGCGCACGCCTTCCATCCAGCGTATCTTACGAGATTCTGAAAAATCGGAAAATGAAACCAGGCATGGAAATTTCGTAAATTTTTAATAGCACCAAATGGTTTTTAGAATTACCTAGCAGAATCTGGATTTTGGACCAATAAAAAAATATGTTTTGGTTTGCAGTGCAGTTCGGGAGATATCTTACATAGCCAATACTTTGTCTGCCTAGCTCTGTTTAAGAGACGTACAGGTTCAATCCTTCTGAAGAATTGATTTTGGTCAATGTAGGTATTTATCAAAAAAGCGTATATAAGGCTTTTACGTTATACTTTTACGTTATTACGCTCGGGCTTGCCATAAAAGGGTAAAACTACCAAAAATGTTGGTAAAAAATGTGTTTCATCAGCTAAGGCAAAAAAATTATTTAGGTTTTTAATAGGCGTGGATCGATCAATTGAAGTGTAAAAGCCATGTGCTTCAATGATTTCAACGATTTTCCGCGCAAAAACCACGTAAAAAAGCGTTTTGGGATTCAATTCCTTTAAGCTCAATAAAATACTTTAAAAATTGACGGCTAGTGGAAAAGGCGTCGGCCAATAAAATGGACAAATCTTGTTGCAACAGCGTGTTTCGTTACATGAATATGTCGAAAAATGCTGCTAGCCTGTAATATAACTCTGCGTTGACTGTATTCTCAAAAAAAAATACAAAAAGTTTTTACATAAACTTAACGTACCAAAAAAATTCCGATGTGTGTAAGCAGCTTCGCTGACAAAAACCATGCAATATTCCGCGCTGTTTTTGCGATTCGCTATTCAAAATGGGTTTATTTATTCTGAATAATCTCGAAGAATCTCTTGCATTAATCGGTCGAACAATATCGAATAGATCTAAAAAGATTCGAGAACGGGGGAAACAATTATTGGACTTGTCAATATTCTTTGGTTTGTGAAAATTTATGAAACATCGAGTGTCCTCGCATCTTGCATACCATCCCAAATCAGTTCTTCGAAACAAACCTAAGTTTTAGAACATTTTTTTGTCGATAACTTCTTTTTCTTGAATTACATCATCTTGAGTTGTTTATAAAACTCTTAGTGGATTTCTTTGGTGCACGTTCGAAAAGTGTTAACTTTCTTAAATTATTGTATTTTGAAATTTTTACTATATTTTTTTGATGCTCACCGGGTCGCGATGATGTGGTCCGAAAACATAAAAATTTAAAAATCTACGTCTAGTATTTAAAAATCTAAGTCTAACTATCCAGAACCCGCATATCTTCCGGCCATTTCGGGCAGCCATGAGGCTATGGATATGCAAGTATTTCTTGAATTCGAAAAATAAGTTTCAAAAATTTTCAAAAAACAGCAAAAATTTCGCGCATTATTCTGTCGTCGCTTCGATTCTATTCAAAATTGGTTTATTTATTGTGAATAATCTCGTCGAGTAATAGCAACTGAAAACCGGAGATCGATGAGGAGACGGGTACCCGTAGAAAGCGATAATGGCACAAAAAAATAAAAATAGATAAACAATGAAACAGAACCGGATGAAAACAATCAAGAAACGCTCAAAAACCACAGTAATTTTTTCTGGCAGCTATGAGATGGAGCCGGCCGATTTCCAGTGGATTCGTTTCTGAAAAAATGGGCTTTTAAAATACCACTTTTTAAGGAACTACAGTGCAGTAATTTTGATAATTAGTCCAATAAATTTAAGCAAATTCGGTTCTGGGCTGTTGACAGGGCGGAAACCACTATTTGTTTTTCCATCGATTCCATTCGTATCTGTTATCTGTTAACCAGTGAAAAAAAGCCGCTTCGCGGCAGTTTTCCACTGGCGACTTCTAGGTCCACATGACTCTGACCTCTCGAAAAGTCTACCGGAATTTTATGTGCCGGCCGTAGGCCGGACACATAAAGCTGAAAAATAGATTCAAAGATACAACTCAAAAAAGTTTAGAGATAATTATGGCAAAGAACCAATGTTGAGGAAGTCGGACACATATTTAGGTTATTAAAATATTTATCCGGCGAAATATAATATAAAAAGCAACAAACAACGACAATAATAACAAACGAAAGGAACAACAATAACAATCATAATAACAAAAAATCAACAATGACAAAAGATTCAGAAATTTATTCGAGGACTTCTTCGTAAACGACGTTCTTCATCTTGTTGTCCTTGGCCATTATCGAGACACCTTTGCGGCTCCGCGCTCTTGAGAGAGCGACATAAAGCTGGCCGTGTGCAAAGATGTCCTCGTGAAGAAGTGCAATGCCGACCTTTTCGAATGATTGCCCTTGACTTTTGTTGATGGTCATTGCGAAGCTCAGCCGAACCGGAAATTGGCGTCGCTTCAGCACGAATGGTAGTGTGGCTTTGTCATAAAGGCAATCAATTCGGGGGATTAACACTTTCTTGCCTTTCCTGCTACCCGTGGCAATTGAGCAGAGGAGAATTCTGGCTCCGATTTGCTCGACAATCAGCCTTGTACCGTTGCAGAGACCCTTTTTGACGCTGAGGTTTCGCAGAAGCATCACGATGCAACCCACCTTTAGATGGAGCAGGTGGGGAGGCATTCCAGATGGTGTCATCTTGTTCAGAAGCTCTGCGTTGAAGTTGGCAGCATCGGTTGGATCAGTAGTCTCGGCCGAGTCAGCACTTCTGAAGGTTTTGACTTCTCCGGGTAGCATATCCAAGATCCGATTATTGAGCTCGAGAGCTTGTTCGTTCTTGGGTGTAAGGATAGCTACTTCAGAAAGTTCAACTCCTTCATCGAACGCTGGTCGGAAGACTGCTTCGGCCAAATCTTGCTCGCATCTAAGATCTTCGGGTGCCTCGAGGTATCCCTCTTCGTCTTTGTCGAGTAGATCATTACCCAGAGCGAGAAGATAGTCCTTCCAATCGTTGCCTGCATCCCGAACTCTCATGTTGGTCGTGAGCTCAAACTTTCGAAAGAGAGGCCAGAGTCGGGATGACTTCAAGCAGGCTGACACCATTTCAGCACGACCACCGCCATCGACCACGGGAAGTACCTGTCGGAAATCTCCTCCAAGTACCATAACCTTTCCACCGAATGGCACATCGTTTTGCATAATGTCTTTAAGAAGAGCATCAGCTGCTTCGAGTGCTTCTTTGGGTGCCATTGGTGCTTCGTCCCAGATGATCAGGTCGATCTCAGCGAGTGCTCGTGCTTCAATGCTCTGCCTTTTCATGCTGGATTCCTTGTTGTTGGTCTTGATCAACAGACGGAAGGCAGTGCTGACTGTTCGTCCTTCTTCCAAAAGGTTGGCGGCAATGCCTGTCCACGCTACCGAGAGAATCTTCTTGCCCATACCGGATAGAACATGGTAGATGGTTTGGTAGACAAAGGTTTTGCCGCTTCCCCCCGGACCGTCAATGAAGAAACACTGCCCACTTGGGTCTGCGACCTCGGCCAAGACTTCATCCGTCGCTCTGAGTTGTTCTGAATTCAATTGCAAGTATTTGTCGTTCCCGAGTCGAGCATGCTCAGCGGGATCAACAACGACGATGTCAATGTCGTACTTTGGCAAATTGAGTTGGAACAACGGGCTGTCTCTGACCCCGAGAACTGTCAGATCTTCGACAATTTCCCAGTAGGCCTTTGACTCAGAGACTTGGATGGAAAGTCCGCGAGCAAGGAAGTCCTGCATGAGGTCGTTCTTGAAGCGTTCCCAGAACGCCACAGGGTCCTGCACGTCAGCGAAGCAGATCAGGAAGAGAAGAAGCTGCGAAGTTCTCCAGGCATCCGCACATCGGCGGCTTCCTGCATCGTAGCTAGGTTCACAGAGTCATCGTTCATGTATCCTGCTGCTTTGGCCGCCTCAAAATAGGTGTTGTATTGAGTGCCGTTGATGGTGCGCAGTTGCTCGAAGCTCCTGGGGCCTTTCGTATAGAGCAGAAGCAGTCTCATGGCAAAACGTTCCGTGTCTCGTGGAGAGACATGGTACATCCGGCCAATCACCCGCGACGCATTCTTTCGTTGCACCCATTTGCCTTGAACGATACGATATTTTTCCGGCATTTGGCCATAGAAAAATTCTCTGGAATCTAAGACCTTCTCTGCGTCCCTCCTTCTCCCGATCTGCAGACACTTTTGACCGTTAACCATAACCGCCCTTGCTCCGGTATCCTCCAAATGCTGCATGTGCGTGTTGATGGCAAAGAATGCGCTCAGCGTGGTCTTATGAGTGCGAGCTCTATTCAGTGCCGCCTGTGCATCTTCTGGGTCAAACACCACATTTTCAAATCCGTCAAGGTGTACTTGGAGTCGGATGACTTTGTCGCTCTTCTTTTGCATGGGAAATGCGAAAAGACGATGGCAAGCTTCGGGAGCGCACAAATAACGACCTTGTATGTACCGTTCGATCTCATTGACCGGTCCAAGTTCATCATTGTTTACATCCCGAAGTTGGAAGCGAGCTCTGTCCGTACCTTTATAGACGTATTTGAACAGGTATTTGACCGAGTCGAAGGAGAAGCAGCATTCGAGATTGATGTGAGCACCAAACCGAAGCAGGAGGCAAGGGTTGTACGGCACGACGTGACGGTTGTCAAGTACGACATCCACCCGGTTCACCGTATACCGAACAGTCCTTCCCCTGGTCACGGCGTCTGTACTTGGGATAACCGTCTGAAATCAGAGTAGTGTCTCTGGATTCTTTTGGAAATCCTTTGGAACAGGTATTATCTTGCATGCAGGGCGACGAAGGATTATGGGCACCGCAAGGTCGATGGATCATATTGGTCGAAACCAATTGAAACAATTCAGGATTTGTGTCGGAATCAGGGAGCTCAGCAGAGATGATACTATCAACCTCGTCAGATGTTCTGAGCTTTGAATCTTCCTTCAAAAATAGGACCATATGACGGTGCGGAAGCCCTCGTTTCTGGAATTCAATCACCGAAACGTAGGCAGCCATTTCTCCGAGAATGTGCTTTTTGAAAAGTTCCTCATCGAGTGCTCTCATTTTCAATTCGAACACTCTTGCAACCAAATCTGGACGATCAATTGCATTCTGGCCTGGATAAAGACCTTCCTGAATTTCTCGCCAGTTCGGATTGCAAGTGATGGTCAAAAAGAGATCTGGCTTTCCGTACTTGGTCATAATGGCCACTGAATCCTGATAGTGTCCGACTGAATTTCGACCACTGCCTTGATGACCGGCGCCCAAAATAATCTTTCTGCCTGCAGGACCTTGACCATGGGAATTCATGTGATCGGTGAGGCCACGGACCGTATCCAGCCGAAGTTCACGCTGGTGAGTCAGATAATAATTAAGCCTATTCTGTTCAGTCTTGGCGAAGGCATCCACGTAATATTGTTGGCAAAGTTTGCCGCCGTGGTGGATAGGATTGAAGCCTTGCCTGACGAACATGTTATAGGCGAAATATTCCCGTTGAGATACCCGGTTCGGCGGACCGTCATCGGCAATAGCCGGTTCGTCATCGTCAGAGTTACCACGACGGCCAGCATTTCCCACTTGCTTCGGAATGTTAGGGTGCCACCCCTCTCCACCGCGAGGGAAGAAGAGAGGATAACAGAGTGGTTCGCACTCTTTCTGCAAGTAGTGGATCTGCCTGAGGCCGCCGTCTCGCTCGTGGATATAGAACACGCGCTCGCCGGGTATCGACTCATCGTCACCAACGTAAACAACGGCAATCTCATTGGATGTAGGTGCATTGAACCGTCTTTTGGTCGTCCCTTTTATCTGTTCGAAAGATCAACTGCGCTGAGAGAGCTTCCCGCCCATCGGCAGCTGCTTGATCAGATTCCTCTTTTGACACCTCTGCCATCATCATCAATGATTGTACATAGATATTGACGTTTTGCAAGAGGAGATGGAGGTTGGCAAAGAGGCCTTGATCGCAGTGCCGATTGATGGCACGACCGGCTAGCTCGTTGGCCGCTTGCTCGGTGTCCATTATGTATATTTGGGCATACTGGGCTTGCTCTCCAGGCTGTGGTCTCATAGGGCCGACCAAATGGTACACTGCTCCATGGATCCGATAAGGCCGTGGACCTCTTCCGGGCGGAGCATCCATTTGGGCCGTCATTGAAGCCATAGCTAGACCGCTATTGTAATTTCGAATGTTCGCCCGAAAATCTTTCGACTCACGGGTGTCCCCTTTGTAAAGATCTTCCAATTCCTGGGGGAAATTGTCGAACAACGAAATAGCAATTTTGCCATGGCCGCAACACGAATGGAAACTGCCGCTCGGGGATTTTGTTTCGACTGCGTAATGCAATGCGCCACAGCAACTGCAAGGTATGTCCGGTTTGCCAAGATAGTGGATGGGGAAACGCATCCGGATTCCGAGCAGCACCTGCACGCGCAGCAGCCGTCTGGCGTCGTTGCTGCCGGTGAGCCGCGGTCCGAATAGCATTCCCCTCCAGACGCAATACTCTTTGGGATGAGGATTCTCGGTTTCGTGAACTTCCCATTGAGACAGCAACTCGACTGAGACGCTCCGAGCGCCGCGAAGGCGATTCTCTGGAGCGCCTTGCTGCTACACGCGCAGCCCGAGCGAGATTCTGATTCTCACGTTCACTTGTGCTCAACCGAGACTCCCGCAACCTTTTAGCGTAGAGGTCTTTGGCTTGCCGTGCGGCTTGCTCAGCTGGGCTTTCATTTGCACGCAGCATCCTCACCCGGGCAGTGGTTGAGTCTCGCTTTGACCGTTCCCTTGCTTCCTCAGAAATTGTGGCATGGCGGTTCGGAGTCGACGCTGAGACTTGCGTGTCGCAGTCACTCCATTGAGGGTCGCTGAGCCTTTTGGCTTCACGAACTTTTGCGAGGCGATTTTCGCGCTCCTCAGGAGTTTCCTTGCCACGTAATTCTCTCATGCGCACCGCATTAGCCTTTCTCTGGGAATTGAGGCGAGACAGAGGCGTGACGTTGGCTAGGCCTTCGACGGACTGCGATGGGAGGTGCGATTGATCTGGAGTTCCCTGGGAGCTATGCAAGCGTTTCGCACGCCTTGTCGCGAGTTGGGATTCATGCTCCTCAGGGGTTCCTCCGACTCGCGGTTCCCTTTCGGCTTCCGCGTCAGACTTTCGCTTCCGTCGCTCGCGTGAACTCGGAGTCTGGCTCAACGAAACCTCAGGCACATCGACAGGACCTTGAGCAAGTACAGGATCGGCCGGGGTCCGCTGTAAACTTTGGTCGTATTCCAACCTCAGTTCTACACGTTCCGCGCGACTAATCTTTTCCTTCCTTCTCTGTATTAGCACAGGCTCAGGTTTTGGAACAGGCGCGGGTTCCATCTGCTGTCGAGGCACCCAAAGCTTCGAAGAATCAGGGCCCAGCGTTTGCCACGGGTGCGGAACGAAAAATCCCGAGTCAGACAGCTTCTTTCCCGTATGGAGCGTACCGGTCGAGTTACTGCTGGTATTCGGCACCGAAGGCATTTTCACGATCTGCATGGGATGCCGCGGTGTTTGAGGATGGGCCGCGGGGTGTTGTCCCGGAAAACAGCTGGAGGGTGCCGCTACTCGCCCGGCCAATTGAACCTCGGTATTGCTACCTCTTCGGGTCCAATCGGCAGGCCCTCTCTTCTTCGTACCCTGCTGAGGCTCAGCTGTTTCCGACACCCTTACCGGGTCCGGCAGATCGGTACTGGTGCCAACAGGACCGACATTACGACCGTCAGGCCGAACCATCCCTTCCGGGTCTGGCTTGTCCAGCAACAGGCTAGCTGAACCCCTTGGCGTCCCAAGGGAGCGAGCGTTTAAATTTGTATGGCCATCGGAGGACGACTCCCCCTTGAGCGTATCGGCCAGAAATTCGTCACCCATTGCTGGGGCGCTCTAGGAAGGTGGCTGTTCAGTGTTAACCTTTCGGCCAGCCACCCGGCAGCGCTCGAAAACCTGGGGGGTTATCACCTGGGAGTGGGTTAGGTGAGGGGCGAGTGGGGACGGGCTAGGTGGCACACAGGGGGGCCTCCCCCGGCGCCCCGAAAGGGCGCGCTTCCCGGCGCCCCGGTAATTCAACCAAATTTAAAAATTTAAAAAGGGAGAGATTTATCACATTCTGCTCTATCTTTTCACCATCCCAATTACTCACGTTTGACCCCGAGCAGCTGGCAAAAACCAATTTTACAAATTTGCATTGTATGCAACTAAATTACTATATTTTCAAAAACCAACTACTTGCGCATGATCCCCACCATCGAATACATCAGTTTTCGAAATTCCAGCCCGAAATTCCATCAGGGCTTCGAGTTATGCCCCGGACACCACGGCCTTTGGCCCATTTTGTTAAGGACTTTTTGGAAAAATGCTCATAAAAATCTTAGATTACAAAATCTGCCAAAACGCAGAATTATATCACAGGAGAATGTAATTTCCAATCTGCCCTCCAAAAATTAGCGCCTAATTCCATTTGGCTCGGGAGATATCCTCTGAACAAACCTTTTTTCGGCCAAGTTGTTAAGGATTTTTCACTATTTTGCTTGTAAAACCGTTAAATGAAGGAATTTCGAAAAACAAAAAAATGCGTCACTGACAAATGTCTTTCTTCACCTCCATGCCAAAAATCAGCCGGAAATTCGGCCTGACGGCCGAGAAATCGGCTGTACAGAAAACAAACATACTTTTCTCGCTTATAGGATAGGATAATATATAAAGCGTTTTATAGTGTTTTTCAGTAGTTTTAATTGCTAAAAAGTTATCAAAAAATTTTTAATTTTGAAAATCCGAAATTTCTAATCTTTTCGGCGATTTTTCAGACTGTTTTTTTTTGACTAAAAGGTAACAACTTTTCACAACGGTTTATCTTATTAATTTTATAGCATAGTTTTTCATTATTTGTATTATGATTTTCATCTTCCATTTTCTTTTTTTTAGAAGACTTTTGATATTTTTTGATTCTAGTTCACCAAAATTTTTGGTTTTTAGAAATCCACGGAACATATTTTTTTAATCTCGTAAAAGGTACTTCTACAGTTACTTCTTATATAAGTACGCTAGCTGGTGATATATTAAAATTCTACTAAAAAGAAATCGTTAAATCTAGTAAAATCTAGTTCTTATTTTTGTAACACGAACCTGATAACGCTTGGGTGGGTGCAGCGGGATGGAATGCTCGCTTTTTCGCACCCTCGGTATGACGACAACTGGAGTCGGAGTATCCGAATCGGAGATCACCGGCGGCAGTGCTGAAATTGAGGTATAAAAATTTTCTAAGTTAATGTGGGTTTTAAGGAGTGCAAGGAGAGGGGACAGTTTATAAATATGGGTAAGAGACCCTTAGCGGGGGGGGGGGCATCATTAGACGCGAATTTATATTATTATGCTTACATTCTTCCGCCTCTGGAGTTGGTAATATATTATTAATTTTTAAACGACTTTTTGCAGTACTACAAATTACCAGGAAATGATAAAAATCACTTGAAAATTTAAAAAATTTTGATTGGGTTGTCATATATTTTGGCTTAAAGAAAATTTTTGAAAAATGTTTATAATTTTTAGAGGTTTTTATAGTGAAAAAAGTGTAAAATGCTATCAAAATGGTTTATATTTTTATTTCTATGGACGAAACGGAAAAAATTGTTTTGCCTACCATGACCGGAAACATGTTCCAGGAAATCATCGTCTTTGGTCGAAACCCAGACTTCCTAATTTATTTTAAAAAAATGCCCCGTAAATGTATATCTCTTTTTCTGTATTCCACAATTTTTCGCATTTAAATCTAGGGGGTCTTTTCAAACTGTTTTTTTTATTATTTTGACACGTAGAAACTTTACAGATTTTACTTTAAAATCCACTTTAAAAATAGTTAAATGCAAAAATTACATCTAAGAAAACCTTAATTTAAAAATTTCAATGATATAAAAATACTTGGCATATTTTCCTCTGCACGACATTTCTATTTCTGCGCATCTAAAAAAAATGCTCCCCCGATAATGCGAAAGGTGCTAATGCACTTGCAGGGACAGTCCGAATTTTGACTAAGAGAGGCTCCAAACGCCGTTTTTAACCTCTCAGCATCTGCAAAAGCTAAGCCAAGCCCAAGCCTAGATTTAACTTCACACAAGCTCAAACGAAGCCTAAACTTGGTTTGATTTAGCTTGAACCAAGCTAAGCTTAGCTCGAAGTTAAGCCCAAAAGACCCCATTTTGACTTCGTAAGGCATTTCAAGGCATTTCTTCAGCTAAGCTTAGCTTAGGCTTAAGCATAAACCGAAGCCCAAGCTAAGCCTAGGTAAAGCTAAGCCAAAGCCTGGGCTTACCCTGCAACTAAGTAGCTTAAGCGGAGCGCCTTGTAACCGCTTACCATCAGTTTCGGACGGCGTGACCCCCCCCCCCCCCCCCCTCCAAGTGCATTAGCGCCATGCGAAATCACTGTTTTGGTTTTCTGAGATTTCACCGATATGAACCTCTAAATCTCTATATCTGATAGCAAATGGAAGCAGAGAAGCATAGAAGGCATATAAGGGTGTTCTGGGGGTATAGAAAAAGTGCAGAAAGCATTCACATAGAAATCCACTTCGATTCGGGTTCAGCTTGGCCTCATCCTCATTCCGTCCATCACCACCGGAACACAGCCAACTTCGAAGTCGTCGCGGGACCCCAAATACGAAGCAGAATAGACACGTGATCGGCACCACGACTCCTGGAATTGCAGCGATTTTTGGAGAGGTGTCCAGAATGTCCAGTCCATTTTTCTCCGAGGTATGCATTTCTTTGCAACAGAGAATTTCGAAAGTGTTGGCACTTTTTTAACTTTTACCAGGGTTGAAAAGCCGCTCCGCGGCTTTTCACCCCTGGTCTTTGCGGGGGTATCTCTAAAAGCTACTCACTTTGCATAATTCTAGCGAATTAGCGCCAACCTCTCAACTAAATAAAACAAAAGCGACCGAATGCGCGTGGCAAAATCCGAAATGAGCCCCTTAACGGCTCGTATGCAAATGAGGACATTTCCATATGTTTTTAAAACACTAAAATAAGGTATAAATCGCCATTTTGTTAAAAATCTGATAAGCGCGCAGTAATCTACGCCTTCGAATACCCCTAAATACGTTTCATTTGGCCCCTAAAACGCTTTTCCCGTCCTGATATCTCAATAACCCGGTTTTTTCGAGCCTTTTATGCAAAGTGTCTACACACACAAACACTATTTTTTTATATATAGCAGGATCTCGGCTCCCAGGCTTATTTATATTTTTGTTGTTAAGTCCCGCATGTTTATACGATATTTTATATTATTTTTGTATATACAACCAATATTTTGTATTATTAAGACATTCTAAACTTTTATTTTCTTCATCAATGGAAATTTTTTAGCGTAGGAAGAAAGAATCCGATCGCACATTAGTCATCCCATTTTTTGGAGATGTCTGCAGTTATTTGAAACACTAGATTTTCCAAATGTCGTTTTAATTTTAGAACAAAGTGGTTTCCCTAGCAATTCACATACTTTGCACCATTTTAGTTACTTGTTATGTTATGCTAATTATTGAGTTGACGCGCCTCCTTTATTTAACTGTAATGAAACATTCTATCCTAAACTTGGGATTTTGACCTTGCGCTAAAGGAGTGATAGAATTAAAGAGAGGGAGAGAGAGTGAGAGAGTGAGAAAGTGAGAGGGAGAGCGAGAGAGAGAGAGAAGGATAGAGATAGGGCGATATATATTAAAGTCAATTCCCACCTGTAAAAACAGCAAGAAAGATGACGACGAGGAAGACGAGTATATTTAATTGGCAAATAAAGCCTGAGGGCACCGTTGAGGGGACACATCGCGAGATCCATAGAGCACATTCCGCCTCGCAGGCCGCCTGAAAAAATGTGTTGCACTGGAATTAAGCTAAAGATCGCTATATTTTCAATTAATTCCTCTCTGGCGTTAGAATAGCTTTGTTACACCATTTGAAACGCCATACCAACAACTTCTTTAATTTTCTTATTTGGCATCAATTTTATTTACTATTAGTATTTATGATTATCGATTTTATACGCTAATTAATACATCTCTAAACTTACGAATATCTCGCGATTCGGGTCTTGCATTGCGATGGCCAACGAAAGCAAAATGGCTTTCAGGGGAAAATGGGTAGTCTGCAAAACCAAGACTAGATTCAGGGCATTCAGAATTCAAGTGAAACATGAAAGAAAAGGAGACGTGTGAGAACAGAAAGAACATGATATTAATAATTAGTTTTGGGTTAATTGGGAATGAGAAGAGACGGCGAGCGAGAGAGAGAGAGCGAGCGAGAGAGAGAGAGAGCGAGAGAGCGAGAGAGCGAAGAGATGAATTATAGAAATTTAATAGTATTTTTTCATTGTAAAAAGAAGTTTCAGAAAAAGAGGTAGTTCAAACAACGTGATTTCTTCGGTGATAGCTGCTCGGTTTGCCTGGATAATGAACTTGCAAAAAATGCTTGGAACGTTTACGCCGATTCGGCGCTTGCCGCGCCACTTTTCCTTAGAATCCAATTTTTCTAATTTCTACTAAACTGATTATCTATACCAAAAGTGCAAAATTTGTGATTTTTGAAAAGTATACCACTTAAAATCTAGTAAAATTTTACTAGAAACTTTATTAAAACGCATACTGTAACGTTAATAAGCGTTTCTGGGATCACAGGAAAAATTATTCTCACGATCCAGCGATCGATTGCGATGACCCCCGAAAGAGAAATGCGTTTCGGGGAAAATGGGCAGTCTGCAAAAACGAGACTAGATTCAGGGCCTTAAGAATTCAAGAGAAACAGGAAAGGGAACATGAGAGAACTGATATTAATAATTAGTTCTGGTGTAATTAGGGATGAGAGAGAGATAGAGAGAGTGAGAGAGAGATGAGTGAGAGATGAATTATCGGAATTTAATGAGATTTTCATCTTCAGAAAAATGAAGTTTCTCAAAAGAGGCAGTCCATAAAACCTGATTTCTTCGATAATGGCAGCTTGATGCTTGGCGGCACAAATTTCTTCAAGCCTTTAGGCTACTCGGCGCTTGCCCATTATCATAATTTTTCTCGAGGGTCGGTTCTATATAACTAGAGGTTTCTTACCCAAAATTCCTACTGGTTTGAATTATGCCAGAGCCTAAAAACTTTGCGAACTTGTATCTAAAAATATACAAAAATATCGGTTTTTCGAACAATGTTTCAAAAATTTGGAAGTGTTTTAGAAATCTCGTAAAATTTTACTAAACGGCTCGCTATAAAGTTACTAGAGATTTCTGAGCGCATAGCGAAAATTTGAGCCAACCGGAAAAGGAAGGAAAAGGAAATGTTTCATTCAAAATACGTGATTGACCGAGAACAACTAATTTTAATGGGAGTCGGCTCTGACATCTTTGCGACTTTGAAAATTAGAACGCGCAAAAAAATCCCGTCAAAAAAACCGGAAGAAAAGGCAAATAAGTAGTGGGCTGTTTTTCAGGGGAGATCATTTCCGTCCCCAGCTTGCACTCTTCCACACAATTCCACACAAAAAATTCTGCGGCCCGTCAGCCGGCTGCCAAAATTGAATTCTCCCCCGGTGGGCCGTTTGTCAAAATAAAAATAAGGCTTGGTTTTTACGGTTAAATGTATACTTTACATTAAAAAAGTTTATCGACCTACTGAATAGATTGCCACCCCCCCAAATGACCGTGCCCCCTACCCCCCTGAGGCATGCAGCCAATAGACTCGCTACGAATAAAGAGATTAAGAATCCAAGCGGAACATTCTCTCCATGCGGAATAGGCCAGTAAAGATCGTAAGCTTATCGCACCCTCTTACAGGACCCATTCGCTAAATTTCTGCGTTGGGCTATTCTAAAACTAGGTGCAAAAGATAGAGGAAGGTCTGCTCTTACAATTAGTTCCTAGTCTGCTAGTAGATTCGAAAACCGTCATAAAGAAAGGTTATAGCTAATTGAAAACTTCAGAAAACATTGAATTGGAATCGTCGCGTAAATTTTTAAAAGCCCATTTTGACTCAATATTGGGTAGTTCATGACAGATACTCTTCCAGAAAATGTAGTTGAGGGGGTTGGGCCAGGATTTAGCTGGATTTGAGCTCAGACGATAATATGCACCCCATTTTTCAAACTTCAAACCATCAGAAGGCTCGATTCCAACGCTCGATTTTGACAAAACCACTATTAAAAGATAGAGCAAAGTCTCTTCTATTTTTTGAGCGGTCACTCAGATTATGAAACTGCCGTATAAAAAAGTTACAGAGGCTTGAGAGCGCAGAAGACGGACCCCCCTTTGCTTTAAGAACCAATTGCGCGTCGATTGGAGCGTGCCGTAGGCTAGCCCCGTCTTCCCCTCTCATGCGCGTTTTTCTTAAAGGATGAATCGCCGTGCTTGGCAGGGCGCCCTGTGGTGGGCCCCCCACCATCCCCCCTTTCAGTCCCCCCTCTGTCCCCCCTAGGGGGGGCCCACCCGGGGTGGGCGGAGAAGTATAGAGTATTATATAGATTTTGAATCATATAAATTTAATCGTCGTATTCAGTGGTGCTTTTGCATTATGGCGGGGGGGGGGGGCTTTCTATAAAATCCGATTAGAATATTCATCTAATAGATAGAGACGACTTCCTTAAATTATTTGTAGCATTATAAACGCACAAAAACTTTTCAAATTTTATTTAAAGAATACAAATACTATAGATTTTTTGACCAAAAACGGCCAATTTTTACCACATTAAATTTTGAGTTAATTTTACCTTTGAAGTATCAATTACAAGTACGGCTTTTGAGCAAAATTTGAAGTTTTTAGTTGTGGTATCTCCTTAAACCTCTAATGGGATAATAGGCATTTTTCGACTTCTAGGAAAAACACCTCCCCCAATAACGCACCAGCCCTAGAAAATCATGATTTTTTAAGTGAGCCGAAGCCACTATACTTCGAAGCTCTAAATTCTTGCTTAAACTTGGCTAAAACAATGAGGTAATCAAGAATGTGCTATTCGTGAGGTTTTCCTGGGAAGATTAATAAAAAATCAGCGCTCTCAGGTAGCTTTGGAAGCAAAACACGTTTTTTGCAGGTGCGGCCTCTAGCAGAATACTTGGTTTTTTACTTCTATCGAAAAATCTTGTAAGTTTCGATCGAGTTTTAACTACAAACGCTTTTTGGCCTTTTAATTGTTTGATGCCCCGGAAATTAAAAAAAAACCCAGGAGGCGCGTGGGTTTGGGCAAATGAGGAAAAGTGGTAAAACTGGACGGGGGGGGAGCCCTCAATTCGATGTATCCATTCCAATTTGGATGTGTCCCGGAGGCGGGAGAGAGAGAGAGAGAGAGAGAGAGAGAGAGGGAGAGAGAGCGAGGCCAGGAAGGAAAGGCGTCAAAAAAATTTGATGTATTCCCGCTTGGCCCGTCCGGCCCGTCGTCCGCTACGAAAACATGAGAATTTTTTAAGCTCCCTCTAAAAAGGTGCGATCAGAAATTAGGGAACGAAAATCTGCGGTCAAATGCCTAGGCTTATGGAATTTTATGTCGTAATTCATTCAAAGGATTATATTATAAGGCCTGCAAGATACGTCGGATTTGAGGGAAAAGGAATTGCCAGTCTAAATTGCCTTATAATTAGGATTGAATATGAAACATAGATGTTTTGCAAATTATTCTATCATGGAAGGTCTAGGAAGTGGGAATCCCCGGTTCACATTGCTTAAAACCCAAAATGCAAGTTTTAAAACAATTTGGTTTAAATTTTGGTGGTTTTTGAATTTTCATGCTTCATTCATAATTCAAACAATTAGAAATTTTAGGATTAATTCGGATACCACCGTTTTTCATTTATCGTCATGGCTCGAGCTATTTAGCCATCAATCGTTGATGTTAATTACTGTAAATGACTGAAAGAAAAGATGAACAAAACCCAGTTACCAGGCTGTATTAATTTTCAGGTAGGTTTAGATATGAAATAAAATGTTTTACGAATTATTCCGGCAAGGAATTCTTGGAAAGCGGGAATTTGGGGTCGTGTAGGACTACATTTCTTAAAACTCAAAGCGCAATGCTAAAAAAGTGTTCAAATTCTGATGGGTTTTCCCCGAAATTTTCGGGTTTCATTTATGGCACAAACATTTTTAAATTTTTTTTGGATCAATTCAGACAAGTAGCTGTTCTATGTTTCATGATTAGAGGTATTTCGCAATCAATCAGTTAAATTATTGTCCAACATTTTCAGCCACTTTATGATGAGAGTTCACATGGAAAGTTGTTTTACGAATGTATCGAAATCATTAACTCACAGTACTTAAGGCCCTCTGCGAACTTGCAAAATCGGTTCTCCGTAAATAGTCTCTTCTTGTAATATCTTACATAGTAATGTAATAAAACGAAAATAAAGTAGCCTAGAATGATAAATTGACTTACGAGTCATAAGAGTCACGTACTTCACGTAATTGACGTGAAACGTGAGAGTACGTAGATTAAATCAACTTAGAGGTCACGCATTACGACAAGAAATCCGCGATTCTCAGAAATGCTCGAAAAGGCGATTTTGGCCCCAGAAATTTTGTTCTCAAATATTTCGCTTTTTTCGCTACGAAACGAATTTGTCGGTACACTTGGCAGTGTCGCTTTAATTTTTGATAAATAGATTCTATCCTCGAAAGCATGAATTTTTACTTCCTAGCCCCTTTAATAAACACTTTATAAGACGACTAGAACTTGGCAATTTCGGGACGGTCAAACGGTACAACTGCCTGAAAAAAATTTGTAAAAAACAGGTTTCTTAAAGGGATGCCGACGGCATAGCCAATCGGTTACGCGCTGGAAAAAAATGTCTCTGCGCCTCTCCCCAGGGCGCGCTCTCTGCCCCGTTGGCTACTTGCCAATTTGTTGATGAGGGGGGATCGACACATGCCGTCGGCAGCCCTTTAAAAAGCCTCTGCTCGGGAAGGTTTTATTGTGATGATAAAACGACGATGAAGTGCCCTAAAATTTAAAAATGTCAACTGTTAATAAAATTTCCTGTTAAAACGCTATAATTTTTCCAAAAATCTATGACTATGTGATGTTTCACAAAAACAAGATTTTGGCCAACGAATCACGCTGACTAACCCGGCGGGCGGATTTGCGATTTTTGATGTTTCAGGCGGGGTCAACATAAGGGGGGTCCGGCCTGGCCGTTAAGCCGATGATGACCGGGTGGTATTTCGAGCGTAAACTCCAAAATTACCCTCTAGTCTTTTTAATGGTATCCCATCCATTAAAAGCGGCGGGACCTATAAAAAGCGGCACGTAGGCGCGTCCTTTTTTGCGCAATTTTTGGCCAATTTTTGGCCCCGGCGCCCAGCGTAATTTTGGGCAAAGATCGTTTTTGGAAGATGAAAATGAAGATGGTAAATTATCATGCTAATTAAAGGCCACAAAGCTACGGTAGCGAATTTGCGAAAGCGGTTAAAGGGATTGTTTACGCAAGAGTGGGCAGTATTATAAAGCAGACAGCCCAAATGACTGTAATTAAACTCGAAACATTCCTTCAGAAGAAACTTTTAAAGGGCTAGGAGGTAAAAATTTTTGTGTGGGGGAAGCGATTCTATTTCTCAAAAATTTCAGTTGTTGCGAACATGTTTTTAATTTCTTTCCGCAAAAATTTATCAAGGATCGCTAAAGAATAGAAAAATCCTGATTTTTCGATCGAAAATGACCGGTTTTCGATTTTTTGTATAATTTAATTTTAGTTATTTATAAATAGTTTTTCCCCATTAACCACTATTAAAGCTTGCTACTGCGTAGCAGACATTTCTGGATTTAGAGGGATTTAGCGGAATTCGGTTTTTGAGGGGGATTTGAAACATGAAATACAAAATCCGAAGCAAAACTCGGAACCTCAAGTTCAGGCAGTTTTGAAAAATTTACGTGAAAATGGTGTTTCATCGTTGACAAGCCACAAATTACAAATAAGTCTGCTGATAGCGACCTTCCATTCAAACCTTCCATGATAAACTTGGATTATAAAAATTGTTTCACCAAACACCTAAAACAATTTAATTCTTACCAGGGTTGAAAAGCCGCTTCGCGACTTTTCAACCCTGGCCCCGTCTGACCCCCTCTTTATCCTTCACTTTGCATAATTGTCCTGAATTCAGATGGCAACAAATGAAAAATAATCTCTTCTGCCCCTTTATATAATCGAACCCCCATTTCCGGTCTAAGCTAATCGTTCCTAACAAAGAAGTTTTCACAACAACTTAAATTTAATGCCGAAAATAGCTGTTTTTGTAAAATCTGATATGTGTGCAGTCATCTCACGACCATTGCGCACCTAATGACGTATCATACATACGTTAAATTTCATCCCCTATCGAGATATCCCCCGGACAGACAGACGGAAGTGGATGCAAAGTGGCACACACAGACACACAGACACTATTTTTTTATATATAGTAGGATCATTGAATTGGACGATCGTTGTGAGACTGAAGAAGTTAACCTGCATAGGTTGAACCAAAGAACAAGCGCCAGTTTTCATCCAAAAATTCCTGGCTCTCAAAAAATGGAATTGGTCAGCTAAAGGGGCGTGAACTTTCTGAAATGCGCGTAAACGACCCGTCCCATCATGCCACATTCCAAAAGTATGTGCCTATTTTTAGTGAGTTTTCCCGTGCGTCAATTTTCAATTGGGATAATGGGTCCTGGGGCTCGCTATAATTACTACCGTACTCGAGCCCGGGGGTACGGTAGTTTAACGTAAATCCTATCGACATAAATGTTCCAAGTTAAATAGAACTGCATGAAATAGCGGCTAAAAAATTAAAGAAGGTTCTTGAGCAATTACCACGTCGAAAAAAAACATGTTTTTACTAAGATCCTTCCTTGACGCAAAAAGGTTTATGAATTCCTTCCTTCTCTATCTGCGATCCGTCATTAGAGATGAACACGTATTCAGCAAAATTGATCTATTTACATCCTAAACACATCGTCCACATACGCTCGAAATAATAAAAATTTTCCTACAATTTTGCACTCCGATACCTGCAACATCATTGAAAATCGTTTAATGTAGCAAGTTTGCCAAAAATTCCAAATTTCTCCGTTGCCGGATACCGATCTTCGAATTTTTTGAAGTTTCGTTAGGTTGACTAGGATTTTTTCGAATCTAGCCGAAATGCGTGTGATCCCGATGCAGGAGTTTTTCACAAAAAAAAAATTAAAATTTGAATGTGCTAACCAAGTTTTCTGGCAGCTCGAAGGGAGCTCTTTAACGGCGTTTAATTGAGCTTAATAAACTGCGCGAGTTTTTCATGAAATTCTTGAAAATTGGCGATGGAATTGTCCCTCCTTTTTCGTAGCCAATAACGAATTGAAAAAGATGATGAAATAGGGCATGAGGTGGAGCCGGCCGCCTTGAGCAAAAGTTGGACCATTTTAAATTTATAATTTTATTTGATTTGATTTATTTGGCTGGATATTTTATCGCGTGCTTCATTTACTTCATACACAGTCAATTCACTTCCACTGCCAAGCGTGGATTAAGGAAACTTCTGCAATAGCTTGCACTCAAAATCTGGAAACTTGTTTTTCCTAATGGAGAGAAGAGCTGATAATGCAAGGTAGTAGAATTTTCTTTGTAAAACATAAAGGGAATTAATTATGGTCAAATAATAATAACGTTAATATCATAATAAAGTATATTTCTTTAGAAGAAAGTATAGAAAAAGAATAATGATGTGGAGGAACGCCAAAACAACCTCAAAAGTGGGTATTCTGCAAAAAAGAGGTTGGCCTTTTGAAAAGGCCAATGGGAGGAATCCATCCAGAAGCAATAACCCCAGCTGGCTATTGTTCCTTTTTTTCTTGCTTTCTCTCTCTTTCTCTCTATCTCTCTCTCTCTCTCTCTCTCTCGCTCTCTCTCTCTTTCTCGCTCTCTCTCCCTCTCTTTCTCGCTCTCTCTCTCGCTCTCTCTCTCTCTCTCTCTCTCTCTCCCCCTCTCTCCCTTTTTTGCCCGTCCCCCTGCTTTCTGGTGGCCTAAAATTAATTCAGCGTCTTCACCCCGCTTCCACTCGGCTTTTCGGTTGAATGGGCCAAAAATGGCGGGAGGTTACGACGACTACACTCCGCTCCTATCCACACCTCCTCTCCCCAACCCTTCCCCCCAGCTAATGAGCGTCCGATTTCCATACCTAGGCACCTCTCCAGGGCTCGACAAAGAGTGACGCTCCGCCATTTTTTTGCGGAACCGGATGAGCAGAGATCGGGTATTTAGCATGGAATTTGCTACCATAGTGTCGAAAATCTTACTGTCGAAATTCATAATGTCGAATTTTATAATCTCGAAATTTCACAATGTGGAAGTTCAGAACGTAGAACTTTTGCGTAGGATACGGGGAGTTTTCCGGCAAATTCACCTATTTAAATTTCGACATATTGAATTTCGCTCTTATGAAATTTCGGAGTGTTGAATGAAACACCAGAATCGAGGATGAATAGGCTCAAACAGCTTTTAATAGTCAATATCATTGATTTTTAATGGTTTGAGTAGCTTTTAATTGCTAGGAAATGATAAAAATTATCTAAAATTTTTTTCAAATTTCAAAATTTGTACTTTTGGGCATTTTTCATGCATTTTTGACCAAATGTGGAACCAGTACGCATTTTATGTTAATTTTTATATAGAAAAACAGCGTAAAACGCTATAAAACGCTATAAAAATGGCTCATATTTCGTTACGGGAGGCACTGGATTAACGGGAAAGAAATCACTCCCCCGGCTAACAATTCAGTAGTGATAATTGCGTGTTTCAAAAACATGGGAGCTGAATTTGCTAGGAGTTTTGTTAATCTTTGCTTGTTGTGAGTTAGTCAAGTACAAAAACACAGAAAATAGCTGTCAGGCTAGTTGCATTTCGATTTCTTTGAAAAGATCTATATTTTTTCTTAAAATCCAGCAATGTCTGGAAACTTAATCGTGTACTTTATGTCTTTAATGAAATTTAACTATGCTAAAATTGGAAAATATCAGAAAAACCAGAAAATTTTGAAATTCGGATCGAAGAATCGGTATTTTTGTATTTTTCAATAAACTTTAGTTTTTGCGCCTAGGACTAGTAAAAAGGTTAGAAAAATGCCTCTATTTATTTTAGAAAAATTGGATCCTAAGGAAAAGCTAGTTAACTAATGCGAAACTTAAAAAGCACCGTGTTTCAGCAAAGTAGAGACTCAGTTTTTTCGGAATCTTGTTAATACCGCCCAAAACCAATTGATAGAATAAAGCTTAATTAATTTTTTGTTTTTGCAAGTTTAAGATGAGAGATTTAATCCTCTTGACCAGCAGAAAAATGCCAGCTTTTTTAATAAAACAACTTGGAAATCCCCGCGAAAAATTACATGTTTCAAAAAAATTTTATACAGCATTAACTTTGCATCTCGACAATTAGGCGAGATGTCTTCTGCGAAAAATTTTTATGCATAAACGGTGCTTTCGCATTATCGTGGGGAGGGCATCTTTCTCGTGGGATCCAATTTTTCTTATTTCAATAGAGCAAATAGGTACGTAGAACTAGCATACTGCGATCAAACACAAAAACCTTACAATTTTTTGTTGGAAAAACACGAAACATATCGAATTTCGAACAAGTCTGAATAAAACAGTGCAGTTTTTTAGATATGTAGTAATAAATGCATATGCCGTGCATTTATAGCTAGCGGACGGTCTGCCTCAACATCTTTATTAGGAGCACGTGATGGGTTTCGTGATCCGTCGCAAGAGTAATTTGCATAAACATGTGCGCGGACGCGCCGGCGCAATGCGTTGCGGCGGCCGCTCCATATGGTAAACTGTCATTGGGACAAGGCTTTACGGGTCAGCCATGGGTGCCCGGGCTAGAGGAGTAGTAAGGCTTTGAGGGCACCCATGACAGATAGTTCTAAGTTTGAAACGTTTGAAATACAGTTAAATTGATCTAAAAGCATTAACTTTGTATGTCTTAAAGCTAAACTATTAAAGTCATTATTAAAAGATTTATTGTCACGTCACTAGGTATTTCTAGACCCATACAAAAAATTAGCCCCCCGCCCCCGATAACGGAAAAGAACCCATAAAAAACAATCGAAAAAGGCAAATTAGCCAAGACATTTTGGGAAACCGGAAGTGCCGGCAAATCCGGAAAAAATTGGCTGAAAATGGTTAGGCCTTGGGTAGAAGTGGGCAAGTAAATTGAGCCGATTATCTCAAGGAGGGGGAGAGCACAAGCTCTATTCCTCGAATTTCCCCGGCCAGGCTCGCCAAGGAAAATCCGAGAAAATACCCCCCGTACGGCTGGGGATAATTAGGGAAAATGAGAACGAGGAGGAGGAGGAGGAGAAGGAAAATGAGAGCACGAGAGCTGGAGAAAATGAGCGTCATCTACGAAAATAAAGAAATTAAAAAATGACTTCGGGATCAAAACGGAAATTTTAAAATTTACATCTTACAAAATTGTTATTAAAAAAACGCCGGATTTTTATGGTAGCGTTTCATCGAAAAGGCAGAACCCTGATACTAAATTATATTAATTATAAAATCAGCATTTAATAATGTAAAAACAAAACTGATTTTAAGAAAATTAAATTACAAGCAACTAAATAAAGAACGCTAAAAAGAAGGAAATAATCGAATGATCAGCTCGTAAAAATTCGATCCTTTATGAACGTCTGAAACATTTTTTTGATTCCTAGTACAGTGTTTACAAACACGGAATAGGTAATATTGATGATCCATTATGAATTTTTGGCCAGCTATTTCATAGCCATTTTGCCGTGCCCGCGACACGCAAGGCACCCGTCCTGTCTGCTGAGAGAATGCGCGCTGCGTTGATTGCCTTTGGCCCGTAGAAACCAGAACCATTAACCGAATCCAGAACTCAATGATTGCGATTGGCCAAAATTCCATTGGGATGCAAAATGATCGAAACATTTTTTTGATGGCGGGGTCGTGGGGAGGCTTTGATATGGCCCATATTAATACGTAAAGGGCATTTTCCATCAACACTCAACAAGTTTTACCCGTTAAACGTAAAACTGCATGCAACATTAAGCAACCAAATATTGTCGAAGTCAAGGAAAATTTTGAAACATGCGATCGCACATTCAATCAGAAAATGATGGGGGATTCAGCGTAACATTTTGAATTTTCCTATTTCTAATTAGTCTTCATAAAAGATTCCAAATTAACTTTAAACTAAGCAAGATCGATAGCCAGAAATACAGGATTCAGTGGTGGAATTAAAATATAGATAAAAACGTGGAATTCGCAAAAATTAACTCCTCGGATCAGTCAGATATTGTATAGCGTCTCCAGCACGAGCTCCCTTTTAAAAAAACATTCAGCTAGTAAAAAGCGTAAATAAGCTAAATTATCATAATCACGCGAGATTAAGGGTATTACAGCAACATCCAACTCCCAACTTTTCACGAAGAACAAAAAGCTTTGTCGCGACGGCGGGTCAAACCCGGCACTTGTGCGCGGTAAGCAAAAGCAAAACCAATGAGCCAACAGGCTGAGGTAATCAAGACAGGGCGGGCAGGCCCTTTTTCCCCAATGGGACCTCGTCACGCTTTCGGAAACATGATTGCTTTTTGACCGATTGCGATGACGAGTGGACCGATTTTATAAAATTGGGAGGGAAGGTTTCTTT
This sequence comes from Mesorhabditis spiculigera, assembly GCA_958295435.1. NCBI lineage: Eukaryota > Metazoa > Nematoda > Chromadorea > Rhabditida > Rhabditidae > Mesorhabditis > Mesorhabditis spiculigera. The sequence continues at coordinate 16,769 of CATQJA010001122.1, read as the reverse complement.
AATGGGCAGGGGCAAAGCAAGGCTGTGGATTGTCACTGGTGTTTGTCTGCTAATTCCATTGCATGATGGATCAAAAGATTTAGAGAGTTTTTGAAAACCTGAAAGAACAATTATTGAAATCAACACAGAAATTCTATCCTGGCACTATATAGGAACACTTGTTTTTGAAACTCGTGGAAGAACAAATGATTTTCCAAATAGGAGAGCGAATCGACGCATTTAAAGGTACTAAGAAATGGGCATCGCATTAAGCGTTGAAATATCGATCGATCGCGTTTCGTATGAAACAATTCATCATTGACTTTATTAAATTTGCCGTTTTATAATGCCACCCCAAGTCTGACGAATTCCAGGGAGGGTGACCATTGCGCGCAAGCATTTGCGCCATCGACACTTGCGCTTATGCAAATGCGCCTATGCCCATATGCGCCAACGACATTTGCGCGCAACGACAATTGCGCCTAACGACAATTGTTTGTAATGGTTACAATGTTTGTAATTGTTTGTAATGCCAACGCATAAAATGGGTGTTCTTCTAGGTTTCTATGCTTTTAAAAATTTGTTTTGCTAATCTAAACCTTGCGAATTGTCGTTAGGCGCAATTGTCGTTGCGCGCAAATGTCGTTGCGCGCAAATGTCGTAGGCGCAAATGTCGTATGCGCAAATGTCGTAGGCGCAAATGTCGTAGGCGCAAATGTCGTATGCGCATATGGTCTCGGCGCAATTGCATGAGCGCAAATGCTTTCGCGCAATGGTCACCCTCCCGAATTCCATAATAGTGCTTGATCAAATTTTGAGGCACGATCAAATTGGTGAAAATCTATTTCAGCCGGCCAAAGCGAGCCGGGAAAATTTTAGAAACACTTCTTTTTTCCAGGGAATAATTTGGAAAACTATATTTTTAAGTGAGAAAGAATTATATGTTTCTGATTTAAGCTTTCGATTTCCGTTTTTGCCTAGACCAATTGGTAACCGGTTAATTTTGGTATTTCCCAGCCCCTTTAAGTAAAAATAAGCATAGCCCCATGAGCTGAAAGTGATGCGACTCGAGCTGAAATTAGCGGGTGAAATATTCAAGGGAGACGAGTCGACCCACGCTAATACCAGGTGCTTTCTTAATGAGCTAAACTTCGGGTTGCACCTGGTTACGTGTGATTTTGAGCTTTAGGAAATATTTTAGCAAAATAGAGCGAGAACAAAATCGGCCTGAGAGAAAATTCCTTAAAATACAGATTTTATCCTTACATGTATTTTATGTTTCATTTTATTAAAATTGTTGCTGTCCAGGCTCCTTAGATCGTATAAAATCCTCAAAGTATCTTTTATTTTAACGGGAAAGGCAATTCATGATTTCCCTGTATCCATGACCATAGAGTTGCACCTGGCTACGAGTCATTTGGAACATTGTGAAACATACTTACAAAATAGAGCAAGAACAAAATCGGCAGAAAAAAATTCCTTAAAGGCACAATCTGGTCCCACCGTGTCGGTTGCACCCCTGCAACTAGACACGGGATAGCAAAGCAGGGTTACGGTAGGTGCTCGCCGCCGAGCAAAACCGAACCCTGGCCGTCCGACTGGGGCAGCGCCTTAGACCAGTAAACCAAGGGAGCGACGGGTGAAGGGAAGGGGAGAGGGGTTAGGAAGAGTCGGAGGGACCCGGGCCGGACAGCCGGCGGTAACCAGGGGTGGCCTGGAATTTGCAACGGGACTATAGTTTACCTTTAAAATTCCATTTTTATCCCTTCCTGTTTTTTTATGTTTTGTTTCTTAATAAATTAAAATTTTGCATTTATTACAAAGTGTCCTATTTAAATTTCACTTTACAAGGAAAGACGCAGCGAAAAGGGAAATTAAAGTCGTTGCTGTCCCTGCTAATACCATCGCGTAATATTACTACTGTTAACCGGTACTTCTGTTAACCCTCCGATCTCAAAACATCTATTTTTAACGGGAAAGGAAATTCATGATTATCGGTTTCCATGACCATACAGTTGCCACTGGATATGTGTAATTTGGTGCCTTATAAAATATCTTAACAAAATAGAACAAGAACAAAACCAATTAGAGAAATAATTCCTTAAAATACCAATTTTATCCTTTTATCTATTTTAGGCTTTGTTTTTAATCAAATTAAAATTATGATTTTATGATAAAGTGTCCTAGTTAAATTTAAATGTAGAAGGAAAAACGCAGAAAAAAGGTAAATTAAAGGTTCTTGTTGTCCCTGCAAATACCATCACGTAATATCCAGCCACGGTACCTCTGTTAACGCTCCGAGCTCAAAACATCTTTTTTTTTGTAACGGGAAACGCAATCGATGATTGTGGGTCTCCATGGCCATAGACTTGCACCTGGCTACTAGTAATTTGGAACCTTCTGAAATATACTTACAAAATAGGGCAAGAACAAAATCGGCTGGAGAAATAACTCCTTCAAATGCGGATTTTATCCTTTCATGTATTTTATGTTTTGTTTCTTAATTAAATTATGATATTATTATAAAGTGTCTTAATTAAATTTAAATGAAGAAAACCGCGGCATTAAAGGCAAATTAAAAGAGGTTACTGGCCATGCTCATAACACCGGGTAATATCTAGTCCCGCAACCCCGGGTAACCCTTAAAGCCCAAAACATAATTTTTTTTAAGGGGAAGACAACTCATGATCATGGGGGGTTTAGTGGTCATTCAGGTAGTTGTTATTAATTTTGCCGCGCTCCTAATACGAAACGCTCAAAATCGCCATTCCATGGCGTAATCAATTAAACGCGACGACGTACGCGTCGCGGGTCGCGGTTGCGGCGACATCATACAAAAAACACCGCCAGTGGTCCGGTCCGGTGGCATGTCGAATTTTTACGACCTTGGTGTCTATCGAAAGCCCTTCAAAAAGCAAGTCGTATTTCGATCTCGGATTATTCAAATCCTGTTATTTTTGCTAGGTTTAATAGGAATCTTGCGAAACTACCATGGATTTTTACAAAAATCTCAATTTATGCATTTTTAAGCCATCTTATCAATGACATGACATCTTATTCTAAGCCATTTGAAAAAGATAGCTTGGCTGTCGTTTACGTTTTTAAAGTTTTTCAAAAAAAACTTGTAATTTTTACATTTTGCATGAGAAATGCCCAAAACCTATCAAAAAATTCCGGAAATTCGAAAATCGGGGAGGAAATCTGGACTAGCTTTTACCAGAGCTTTCGATAGATACAAGAAAACGTGTTGGATAAATAGAGCTTACCTTAAATTATCGCTGCCTTTTCGAAAATTTTGAGGCCACGCCGGTACTGGAATCGTCTGACCGAACCCGCGGTGTACAAACTTCGATGGTGAAACATGTTCTTGTATTAGACCCCGGAGTCATTACGAAATCGGAACTAGGGTAGGATTTCAGCAGAATATATTAAGATTCCTGTCGTATAACCTAAATACCTGTTTTAAAACAGCAAAAGAACAGCAGCGATGATAATTAAAAAAATGTTAACGTTACGCTGGAAAATAGGGTTCATTTTGAATTACCACTACATTTTTCGAAAATTTTGATGCCCTGCATGCAGGGGCGTAACCAGAAAAAAATTTCGGGGGGGGGGGCCCAAAAAATTTTTCCAAGAAACTCAAAAGATGTACGAGAAAACAGCGCCGCAGGCAAAAATTGTTGAAAAAAGGTTGCATAGCTCTACAAATCGCCGTAAAAACGTAAAAAAATAGCGCCGCAGGCAGCAAAATTTTTGAGAAAATGAAAATCATAAGGGTCCCCCCTTATTTTTGGGTTCTTTGGGTTCCCCGGCCGATTTCGGGGGGCCCAGGGCCCCCCGGGGCCGGTATTAAATAGTGCTTAATTTAAATTGAGGCTACATCTTTCGAAGCACTTACCCTACACTTCAAGAAGTTCGAAAGCGCGCGGAGTACAATAATTTTTAATGAAACACGGTCTCGTATTAGACGCCGGAATCCTTACGAAATGGGACGCACGGTGGTAGAGTTTCGGCAGATATTAATATTGCTGTAGTATAGCCTTCATACCTTACTTAAAATTGTATTTAAAAGCAATGCTTATCAAAAAAACGGCAGTTTAAGTCCAGCATTGGAGGAATAGGGTTTAATTTTAATTAGCACTACATTTTGAAAGGTTGACATAGGTCACGTATCAGAATTGTTTTCCAAAATCCATGGTGCTTACATTTTTTTGATGAAACACGTTCTCATATTAGACCCCCGAATCCTGAGGAAATAGGACGTACGCTGGTGATGTTTCGGTACTTTAGTACTATAGTCTTAATGCCGCACTTAAAAAAATTGCACTTAAAAGGCCGTCCGTGGGTCACTCGAACAGCCCCCATTATGGCTTGGCACAGTTTTTTTCGACCCCGTTTTTTCGACGCCATGTGAAGGAGCATGGTCGAATTAGTAGGACTGCATAGTTTTGAAAGTTTAAAAAGTTTGTTTTTGGGGTTTAAATGGCCGTTAAAGTCGCGTACCCCGAAAAACTATCTCGGTGCTCACTGGGCAGAACTGACTGAAACTTCGGGATAATACCTAATTTGGGACGCTGATCATTTTTGTAATACATTTTGAAGCACGAAAATGGCCAGAACATAGGAATATCGCGTAGTCAACACAGTTTTTCCGGGTTTTCTTCATGATGGAAAGTTTGCTGTAAGCTGAAAGTAACATTAAAAGATGCGCAAAAATTTTCTGCATCGAATGGTGTATTTTTTACGATGCAGCAAGTTTTCCATCATGACGAAAATTTCTATTTACGTCACCTCAGCTAAGAAAATTCAAAAATTGCAAATATAAAAAACGTTCCCCGATTTCTAGAGACGAAATCATACTTAACGCAAAAAAAGAGCAAAAAGAAATTCGGCTTCTGAGAGGGGGCTGGGATTGAACTCGGGTCGTTCGCCTGGGACTTTGCGGCGCCCACTAGTGGCTGTCCCCTGTGCCCCCAGGCGAACCATCGCGGGTTCGGTCCCGGCAAATCGCCAGTTCCGCGTAGGAAGGGAATTTCTTTTTGCTTTTTTTGCTTTTTGGTTTTGGCTAGTTTTTATATGGGGCTCCATTTACATCTGTTGGAAAATAAGCTTTCTTATAGATTTTGTGATGGTTTTTCTTGATTTTAGAAAAGCTAAATTTTCGTCATGATGGAAAACTTGCTGCATCGTAAAAAATACACCATTCGATGCAGAAAATTTTTGCGCATCTTTTAATGTTACTTTCAGCTTACAGCAAACTTTCCATCATGAAGAAAACCCGGAAAAACTGTTTTGACTACGCGATATTTCTATGTTCTGGCCATCTTCGTGCTTCAAAATGTATTACAAAAATGATCAGCGTCCCAAATTAGGTATTATCCCGAAGTTTCAGTCAGTTCTGCCCAGTGAGCACCGAGATAGTTTTTCGGGGTACGCGACTTTAACGGCCATTTAAACCCCCAAAAACAAACTTTTTAAACTTTCAAAACTATGCAGTCCTACTAATTCGACCATGCTCTTTCACATGGCGTCGAAAAAACGGGGTCGAAAAAAACTGTGCCAAGCCTTGTTCGGGTGGCTCGCAAATGGCCTTTTAAAACAACTAAAAAATGTCAACGTTACTTCAAATCTAGCACAAATAATGTTTAACTTAAATGAACGCTAGATATTTCGTAACGCAGGTCACGACAGAGAATTATTTTCGAAAATCCACCGAAACACAAATTTTTTGCTGAAACACGTTCTCGTATTTGGCGCTGGATCTCAAGACCAAATCGTACGTTTAATGGATTTTTCGAATGTATAATCCAGCCTACCGTATTATTTTAGCTGTATATACCAAGAATAATGTATTGTAACCTTATTACCTCACGCTTTGTTAATGCAACCCACCAATTCGGCAAAATAGGGGATGATCCCGGACTGGTCGGCGTACTCCATCCCTCCATCACTTATTCCCAACGGCACATCACTGAAAAACCCCGGCATATTGAATTATCGACGGCGAAAACACATTTAATGAAAATGGAATGAAACCTATTTGACACAAAAATACCTTGATGTTAGGATCGCTTGAAAATGCGTGTTCGATTTAGAAGCGGACTTTGGTTGAAACTTAGAAATTACAATTTTTTGTAAGCGGAGACGTTGCTGGTACTGTGTCTGAAAAAATCAATAAAGAAAATAAGTTTTTTAGTCAGTATTTTAGGGACGGCTGAAATAAGCGGAGGGTCAAACCAAACAAATCAGTACATTTTCTCGAAGCCAGTTGGGCCACCGTTCTAAAAACCAAATTGAATTTTGGATGCAATATCGTACTCCTTTGCATTTTACGGAAATATCCTTCTTTTAGAAAATTTTTAAGGTGCGTAGAATGCCGGAGGAGAGCCGATTAAGAAAGGCTGAATCGTATGATCCATGGAATTTTATGAAAGATACTTTTAGAAAGTTTTCACCTGTGTTGATCCGTTAGTTGAGAGGGTTTTGATATTGTTCTACGGATTTTTTGAATCATAGCTTTTGGAGTTTTTTAAGGATTACTGAAGTAAAGGGAGAATTAAACAAAAAATAAGCATAATTTCTTCATTCCACTGATGTAAATTCTCAGTTGTTTGTGAATGGATTTTTCCGCATCCGCGACACGCAACGCACACGCGGCCGGATCGAAATTTATCATAGATGGCGTCAAAATACAGCAATGGCGAGCAGATTCCGGTGGTAAGAAATCCCTGCCCTCCAAGGCTTATTGAAACATTTTTCTTTTACCAAAACCTTACAGAATGCGGTATACGTGGTATAGCCCTACTGAGATATGCTGCATCAGATGACCCAAGAAATTTTATGAAACATACCCCTTTATGAACAGTTATGTAAAACGGCCCACTAAGATTTCGATCTCATTCCCGGGAATTCCCGGAAGAAATTTTTGGTGCGACAGTGATACATTTGATATGTTATTAAATGGATGGGTATAAGGCATAACTATTCATTTTGGTCTCCATGGATTCGCTACGATTCGTTGCGCCCGCGACACGCAACGCGTGCCCGCGTTAACGTGCACGTTGCGTGTCACGCCCCGGCGCGGGTAAAAACCAGGCCTTGCTTTTTGACATGTCAAATACAGAGGAAACTATTAGACCTGCATCGTGCGTACAATGAATAAACTTAACCAATTGAAACGTTAAAACGAATTTTTTCGAACATATTTTTGTTCCCTGATGATGTATGTACATAAAGATATTTTCGAACTGGCCAAACCGGTTTAGAAGAGGTCCCGGTATGACGCTAAATTTGTTAAAAAACCTTGCGAATTGCTGAGAGCAATCTAGTGAAATAATATGTTTCAAAAAATTACATATGAAAGTTTGGTTGGCTCACCTTTAATAGACACTCGGATGTCTTTGAGGATTTTCCCCCGCATTTCTCGCCATGAAAACACGCAGGGCTTGGCCAAAGTTTTCCCTTCTTTCGATTTTCCGCGACAACACGCTACGCGCGCGGAATTTCAGACCCGCTATGAAAATACGAAAATCAAAGGGAGTCTTGCTCTACTAAAATTAAACTCGCTTAAAAAACTATCTTAAATTAGGATAAAACAATGTTTCGAAATTTTCTTGGTGTACAAGGAATCTCCTGAGTGCAGAGACCTCAAATTCTCCCCGGGGAAATGAAATCAGAAATGCGGTGTCGGAAGCGACAAATCTCGGGGAAAACACACAAAAGAAGCCATATACCTAGAGAATCACCGCGAAGCCCTAGAGGATTTGTTATGAAGGCCCAAAAATATCCGGTTGAGTCATGCGGCGACCGATTAACAATTTGTAGCAGCGGCCAGCTTTGGGGCAAAGTGAAACACACAAATTCCGATGTCGGAAGTCTCAAAAATTTTTCGCGATAACTGTTATATATTACATTATTTTAGGCTGTAATTAAAACCCTTCGTATATTTTTTTGAGGCGCTACCGAATGGCGCATTCAAAAACCCGAGAAAACGGCGGAATTTAAACATTTTCTTTCAACTTTCGGCTGACTTCTGGCTCCGGTAAAGTAGTCTAGCCACCAGAAATCATGTGTTTCATTAGCTTGCTTAGCATCGCGGTCTCGATATAATTTTAGCAGCAAGATTGTAATTTTTCTAGCGAAAAGGGGAAAACCGTTTTCCGTTTTGATGCACGTTGCTACTGGCATTAAGAAATCGTGGCAAAATTGAGTTTGAGAGAAAACTGAAACATTTTAAGCTTCCACTGAAAAGTGAGATTCGGTCATTATTTCTAAAGCAAAGGGTCGCGCAGCTTGTAAATATTAACCCTTTGAAAAATAGTCAATTTCATGTTTTCTCGAAGCAGACTGTTTATCGGGAAAACCGTTAAAAGCCGTCGAAAATTAAGATCTAACCCCATTGAAAGCATGCTTACAATCCTGTCTTCTGGACTATTCTAATTCTGGACATTTCTGGAACATTTAATTCTAGCCCAATGCAATCCTACTGGATTGGATGTGAGGGGCTGGCATGGATAGCTGCCCCGAGAGAGGCATTCCGCGTGCTTCGGTAGCTCAATAGGGAGAGCATCGGACTCGAAAGCCGTAGGATGCGGGTTCGACCCCCGCCCGAGCACGTGTTTTTGCGGATTGGGCCCGGAGCTAGGCCATGGCCATGGGACCCCAGAGCCCGGGCTCAACTATTGCGGGAATATTCCGGGAATGCCTCAGGGCATTCCCCACGCCCAATCAAACCCATAGATTTTCGGCAATTTGAGAGGATGGCAACGAGACGCTACTAGTTACTTACGGACAGTGACGGCAAGTAACATTGGGCCCGAATAATTCAGTTGTGTAATCGGAGAGGCAAATGTAAAAGCTAAGTGAAATAAAATATAATTTGACGATAGAAACACTACCTGGCCCTTCCTTTTACTTTCTTACTATAGTTTGTGACAAAAGGATAGGTGGCTCAACTTTTTTTCGTGATTTTTTGGGCGGATTGGCATGTAGGCATCATGACCCGCAGTTCTTTTTGTAGCCCGAGAAAAGGAGAATTTTTGGTATACTTTTCACGACTCAACAATGAAACAGCAGATTTTTATAACCATTTTAGATTTTCACTAGGCTATCTCATTCCCAGGGCCGTTCGCTACACACCAATACAAACGACCCGTCAAAAGCCCGGCACATCCCAGAAAATTCAAACGAAATAAAAACCGCCTTCGTTTTGATACTTTTTGAACTCAGTTTTTTTTAGTTCTTAGTATCATTAGACTCGCCGTCTCCCATTCTATAAAGTTGGAACAAGCTTTTTTTAAGTTAGGTCTTATCTTTCAAGATATAAGCCTCCAAAGTTTGGGCCCCATACATTTTCTTGACGAATGGAGCGTCGCGTTGCTTAGGCCCTTATTGCCGCTAATTTTGGGCGTGTCCCGTAATGTTCCCGCAATGTTCCCGCAATGCGTTCCCGGAATGATTCCCGCAATAGTTGAGCCCGGGCTCAGAATTCCCAAATATATACAGGGTGTTCCAATAAAAAAAACCGTCCCTCGGCATTAGCCGTTTCCTATTCGATTGGGCCCAAATTTTTACCAGCGATCGAGACCCAAAACTTATCAGAGAAAACAAAACAAAAAATAAAAAGTTAAAGTAAACTTTCGAGTTGTAAAAAGGAAGGTATCCACCAAAATGCAAAAAAATCGTGAGTGTAAATAAAAGCAGAAAATAAAAGATCATCCCCAGACGCCGACTACTAACAACGAGACATTTGTTAGTGTCGTCGATGTTTCAGCTTGGGCTTGAGTTTTGCGATAATCTTTAAGGGGATCAAGTATCAATTGTGTAGACAAATCCTCGTCTCTCTTCCAAATATTCCAAAACATTCTTGTTCTATTTTTATCGCTCTATCTAGTCTATCCATCTGGCTGGGCGTTAATCCGGATTTTGCACTCCGGGGGCAGGGGCTAAAAAATAACTCCATGGCCGAGCAAAGAGTCCCTTTTCTCCGTGCTCAATTAGAGGGTGAGCCCCGGATTTCTTGGAAGATGATGATGAGTAGTGAGACGGCGAGTTCACCATATTTTTGGAAACACATATTAGGAGGCCGCAGAGGTTAGGCTGGAAATAGCTACGGCGAATTGACGGTCTTAAGGAACCGGCAAGGCATAATTTGGTACTGGTCTGTTAGCGGGGGGAGATTGGCGAAAACACCTGTCTTTCCCAGACCCTATGACAAAAGATCACAATGTCTCTCGCATTTTACACTCTTTTTAGGCGTTTTCTTTTCTTTATCTGAATTATAATGCTTTTCTAACTCTCTAGCGAAAGAGCAATCTACCAAAAAGCGTTATAAAAGAGCATAATCTTACTCTTTACCATTTCCGTTGATGAATCGATTGAGCATTCAAACGAATTTCCACATACTCGGTAGACTGGATGAATTTTAAATTTACCACGACTTGAGCGCGCACTACTATTTAAATTGCAAGTCCCAACGGGTCGTGTAGATGAGAAACACATCAGCATTTATCATTAAGACCAGGGTTGAAAAGCCGCTTCGCGACTTTTCAACCCTGGCCCTGTCTAACTTGATGAAATTCTTCACTCTGCATACGTCTCTCGGATTCCTATGGGGGAAACATGAGGAATTCCACTCTTTCACGTTATATATAGGCTTCCGCCACTTCCGGCGTATGCTAATTATTTCGTAACAAAGAAGGCTGCCGGATTTTTCAACAAAGACTCAATTTTAATGTCGAAAATAGCATAATTTGGAAAATCTGATATGCGTGCAGTCATCTCGGGGACGTTACGCACCTAATGACGTATCATACGTAGCCTAACGCCCTTCCCCTCTTGAGATATCCTCCGGACACGGTGACGGAAGTTGCATTCAAATGCATGCACACACACACACACACACACACACACACACACACACACACACACACACACACACACACACACACACACACACACACACACACACACACACACACACACACACACACACACACACACACACACACACACACACACACACACACACACACACACACACACACACACACACACACACACACACACACACACACACACACACACACACACACACACACACACACACACACACACACACACACACACACACACACACACACACACACACACACACACACACACACACACACACACACACACACACACACACACACACACACACACACACACACACACACACACACACACACACACACACACACACACACACACACCACACACACACACACACACACACACACACACACACACACACACACACACACACACACACACACACACACACACACACACACACACACACACACACACACACACACACACACACACACACACACACACACACACACACACACACACACACACACACACACACACACACACACACACACACACACACACACACACACACACACACACACACACACACACACACACACACACACACACACACACACACACACACACACACACACACACACACACACACACACACACACACACACACACACACACACACACACACACACACACACACACACACACACACACACACACACACACACACACACACACACACACACACACACACACACACACACACACACACACACACACACACACACACACACACACACACACACACACACACACACACAGGAACTATTTTTTATATATAGTAGGATTAATTTCATTATTTTTAAAACTTATCACCGCGTCGTCAAAATATGGGCTTTCCCGTCTGCGGTATATGCAAGTGCGTCACCGCTTCCAGAAAAAAAAATTAAAACTCTGGAAACGCTAAAACCCACACAATAAGAGATACCATCTTGCCGGAAAAACTCGTTAGAGTACGCGGTCACTACAACAAGAGGTCGTTTGAAACCAGACTCGAAAAATTTTTCTAATTTTAAGACCCAGATGACCTGAAGAGACGGACGACTTTTGCTAAGAATTGTTTTTTTTTTAAATTAGCACTATTCTATGCTAGGACAAAAGACAAAAACACCTATCAACAAAAAATTCTGAAACACATCGACTGTATCAATTCCGAGCCGATCACTCTAGAAAGGACAAAACATAGAACAAATAAATTCCCATTAGCAGGGATTGGTGTCGAAAGATTGAAAAAAAATGTTTCAAATTTGTAAGAAGCAGGGGGTGTTTTTGGTGGGATATTATAACAACAAATTTAGTCTTAAAAGGCCATCCGCGACTCACCCGAACAGGCCCCCTTATGACTTGGCACAGTTTTTTTCGACCACGTTTTTTTGATGGCATCGGATAGAGCATGGTCAAGTTAGTAGGGCTGCATAGTTTTGAAAGTTTCAAAAGTTTAATTTTGGGGTTTAAATGAACGTTAAAGTTGCCGACCTCAGAAAACTATCTCGAAAAATACCCAACAAAATTTGCTAAAAATTTGTGACAATACTAATTTTGGGGTGGGGATCATTTCTCTAATACATTGTGAAGCATGAAAATGGCCGGAACGTGATTAAATCAAATACTAAAAACAGTTTTTCGACATTTTCTACATTTTAGAGAAACCGGCGCATATTGGCTATATCATGGGCAGACGCATCTAAAGTTTCTGCATCGAATGGTGTATCGCTTGATATGCGCCGACTCTAAAATTAGTTTTATCCGCTTTTATGTGTGAAAATGGGGGAAAAATCGACCCCGAAAAATGAAAATTTTTGCTTTCGAAAAATCTGAGATATAGAAATGCATCTAGAGACCGAGACGAATCGATTGCAAAAAAGAGCAAAAAGAAATTCGGCTTCTTTCGATGTCGCGGAATCGAGCCCGGCCCCGCCTCGGGATGCAGGCCGTGGCGCAATGAGTAGAGCGTCGGCGGCCCAGCCCGAGGTGGCGCCAGTTCATTCCCAGCCCCCCTCTCAGAAGCCGAATTTCTTTTTGCTCTTTTTTGCAATCGATTCGTCTCGGTCTCTAGATGCATTTCTATATCTCAGATTTTTCGAAAGCAAAAATTTTCATTTTTCGGGGTCGATTTTTCCCCCATTTTCACACATAAAAGCGGATAAAACTAATTTTTAGAGAAGTCGGCGCATATCAAGCGATACACCATTCGATGCAGAAACTTTAGATGCGTCTGCCCATGATATAGCCAATATGCGCCGGTTTCTCTAAAATGTCGAAAATGTCGAAAAACTGTTTTTAGTATTTGATTTAATCACGTTCCGGCCATTTTCATGCTTCACAATGTATTAGAGAAATGATCCCCACCACAAAATTAGTATTGTCACAAATTTTTAGCAAATTTTGTTGGGTATTTTTCGAGATAGTTTTCTGAGGTCGGCAACTTTAACGTTCATTTAAACCCCAAAATTAAACTTTTGAAACTTTCAAAACTATGCAGCCCTACTAATTTGACCATGCTCTATCCGATGCCGTCAAAACACGGGGTCGAAAAAAACTGTGTCAAGCATTGTTCGGGTGGCTCGCAAACGGTCTTTTAATCACTTGGGTTTCCAGGCAGTTGTTCTTACAAAGTTTTTTAAAATTATTTTCGTTAGCGCACGCATAAACACAAGACGATGCAGTTTCAAGCAAGTCCCAAAAAAATTCTTCTATTTTTATGGCACAAATCCCTGGGGAGCTGGAATAATTCTGACGTGAAAAGATTTGGTCCTGGAAATATTTATAGGCTAGGAGTTATTTAGACTTTGAATAGCTATAAAAAATTAATACATGTATCGTTTTTATTAATTCCAAGCGTATACTTCTGGAAAGGATAAAACATGGCGCAAATACATTGACCTTAGTTGGGCCTCGTTGACGGATTGCGAAAAAATGGAAGAATAACTGGCCGTTTTTGGAGTGATATTCTGGTAAAAATTTTTAGTTCGTAAAGTCGGTCTGATAACCCGGATTTTATCCAAAAGATTTTCAGGTTAAATAATGACTAAAAAATTCTCAAGGAAATGGTTAATTTTTGATGTACTACTGACAGTTGCGTGTGCCCGATAATTAATGGCGTGAATGTGGGGATATGCGAGTAGAGTCGGATTTCTCGAGGAGACACTCGAAGGTTCAGAATGTAGCGAGAGAGAGAGAGAGAGAGAGAGAGAGAGAGAGAGACAGAGAGAAGCAAAGAAAAAGCAAGAGCTGAATCTAAACGAGCCTCGAGACTAATCGAGCCCCAGAGGACCCAGGAAGGGGGCTAATCTTGAGATCGAGAATTTCGGGAAAGGCGTTTAGTAGAAGTAGCGTTTGAAAGATATATGGGCTGCTTATATAATTTTTATTTCTCATATATGACCTGAAAAGACATCGTTTTAAGTGAGTTCCGCACGCAGGCAACAAAAAATGTTTCGACTTATGGCTGACCTCATTATGAAATAGGTGAATCAATTCTTGCATGACTATGTTAGCAAACACAAAAATGCCGAAAATGGATCGGTATGTTTAATGTTTCCGTATGATAATATTACTTCTCACGGTTCGAGCGAACATTTAATTTCATAACTGGTCCCGTTCCCCCCCGCCGTCATTTCAAGAAATGTGTTTCAACGATTTTATGGATCCCGGGTAATGGAGAAAGTACAATAAGGCGTAATCGCTAGTGCATTCAAACCACCGAAATTTGGCTTTGAAATGGGCAAGTCAGCCTGAATTAGAAGTCGCTGTTCCCAAGCTTGCTGCTTCTGGAATATATAGGTCGGAAAATGGAAACGCAATGCTGAGATATAAGATAACATAAAGCAATGCAATGTAAAAATCCTCAAAAAAACGGTCCCAGAAGTTTGGATTTTGCTGTTGCAAGCGTTCTACAGTGTTTAAATTAATATTTCTGCTCAAACCGGGTCTTTCAAAAAAGTGTGTGTTATAAAATTTATCGATGAGCTGAACGGAATCATTGACAATTTATCCCGGGTAGTTACGAGAACGATACGCCAATAAATCAAAAACCTTGGCGTTGAATTTGGAACAGCTGAGGGAGGAGGGGCGACTAATCGAGCTCTCCCTGAAGACCCGGGCTAATCTCGGGCTCGGGAACTTTTTGCCGACCTAATGGCTTAAAAATGACCCCTTAAAAGACGCCGGAGCTCTTTAGTCCAAAATAGGGACTGCGAGACTACAACCGGGAGTCTGGCGATTCTGGCTAACTCGAAAAATAAATGTTTGACAGAAAGAGCCTTAACGAATTAAAGAACCATTATGAATACGATTTGAGTCATCAGAATTTTTGCAAAATGCCAAGAGATACTACACAAGCGAAAGGTCAGGTAACCACATTCTCTTTAAGAACACTGATTTTCTAATCCCGCGCTTCAAGCAAAAAATATGACTTTAACCGAAGGATCGATTGAAGGTGAAAAAATTTTTTATCACTGCCAATCGGGACCCCCAGGGACCTGAAAATAAATATTGAAAGCTATGAGTTAAATTAGTGTTTCAGAGGTTTCCAGTTTTCTGCATTTTTCTTTCATTGCCATAGATTTTTAATTACATGGTTTTGACCTGAAATTAACACCATTTGTATATTTTTTTGGGTTTTATTGAATGAAAAAAGTTGCTAGGAATGCTGAAAAATTCAGTGTTTTATAAGTTTCACAAATCGGAAAAATATATTCGCTTCCAATAACTCTATTCTGTCAATCAATTCCGTTGTCAAAAATCGGTTGCGAAGGCTTACGCAGCAAATGATTATGGTTATTGGCACAGCTACGCGGTATTAACTAGCGGGAGCTGATTTTACTTTTAGATAAAGTTTTGGTGATTAATTTAATTTTAAGCATTTAAAAATTTAATTTGAAAACTCTAACTATTTTAGGTATTTAATTGTTACAAAATTATTTGCAAAATGCTAACTTTCGAACGTAAAACTTTAAAAACCCGGCCGGAAATACCACAAAACGTGGGCCCGGATAGGGAATTGAGATGAAAGGGGGAACGGAGTAGAGTATAGAATCGAATAGAATAGAATTTGGGCCAATGGAATGAATGGGAATTGGCGGGAGAGAGAGAGAGAGAGAGAGAGAGAGAGAGAGAGAGAGAGAGGAGAGAGAATTGAAAAGAATATGCCTTTTTCTACTAAAGGGGGATGTGTGTCCCGTGGGGGGGGTTGTAACGGCGGCAATTAGAGACTGAGTGGCGGGTCTATCAAACTTCCCGGAAGGGGAATATATATGGAATTTTGACATCATCCAAACGGTGTAGGAGGAATTCTTTAAAGGGATGCCCAACCTTTCGGGGCTCAAAAAGCAAAAACCATGCCGCAGGTGGGGTTGAACCCAGGACCACGGTTTGTAGGCCTGGATGCTATCCATTAAGCCCATGATGGCAATGGAATCCATAACTATATATTTGCGCTCCAAAATCTTGGGTATCCCTTTAATAAGGACCACTAATCAGCGCGAACCAATAGGAATACGGAATTTTTATAAGCCATATATTTTTAAGCCAGTGGAAAAAAGCCGCTTCGCGGCAGTTTTCCACTAGCCTCTTCCAGGCCCACATGACTCTAACCTTCCCAAAGCCTATCGTAAATTTATGTGTATGGCCGGAGGCTAACACATAAAAACTGAAAAATAGATTCAAAGATACAATTCACGAAAAGTTTAGAGATAATTATGGCAAAGAACCAATGTTGAGAAAGTCAGACACATATTAGGGGTTAAAATGTTTGCCAGAGGGACCCTAGAGGAAGCCGGAGGGGAACACCAAAAGGGAGACGGAGTCGGCCTTATCAGCCGGCAGGGCTCCCAAAAAAGTCAGTCGTAGGA